>JAHZNA010004289.1:0-28360 GCA_027743935.1 Sinodicranocentrus sp. ZH6
ATACTTGCATTTTGCAAAAGTTTTGTTCATGCATATCACATCATCATAAATTTTACAATTCCAGTTTGCTCATCTCCTAGTTATTGTTGGCAATACAGCACCACCACCATCACTAATACATCTTTGGAAAACTTCCTTTCGTCTCTAACTTTTTGCTACCGATGTTCACTTTTTATGTGAATTTCCTAACCTACCTCGAATCCTTACATGCAGCTAGAGAAACGTTCGCTTTGCAGTTCTCCAAACTTGCCGAGACTGTCTGTTAGATCCTTGAAGTCATGGAAGAAGATTGATGGAGAGAATTAAATATGTAAATTTGTATACAGCCTCCGGCAAGGTTGTTAATGTTGAATGCATGGATACACAAGTATACAAAACTGTGCTCAAAACAAATTCATATTACCCAATGTAATACATATAACAAAGAAAATATTGTTTAGTCAACCATCCACTCTTGTTGTTCTGGGTATGATATATGAAAAATGCTTCGGAAAATTTCCAACTTAAAGTGAACCCACCGACTGACTACCCATCAACCAATATAGATTTGTTTAAGTAATTTCGTCATCATTATTGCTCATTTTCGCTTATTCCACATAATTTGCGCAGTCAATGTTCCAGTTTTTTTTACTTTGTAAATCAGCCATTAAATACTGCCCCAGTTAGGAAATCACGTCTTGTTGAATTTTTTTTCGTCTCTGGAACAATAATACACAGCTAACGATGAAACTTGAGGATGTGTTAAAGCAGAGAATAATAAAATAGCTTCGCAAAGTGTGGTCGTGTTGTGTTGCATGTAGCACGATATTTTCGTAGGAAGTAGCTCAGCGTCTTTGCTTTCAGAGAGACTATGAGAACGCTGTATGATTTATTGTCGCATGAAACTTACACCAATCATTTTAGAAAGAAAGAAAAACATTGGATATGAGGATTTTTAGCTTTATTATGGTAATCATTGTTGACTACCGGTTGACTGTAGTAAGGCCTGCCTGGTTGCCCATTTGCCTAATAGTATTTAATGATGGAGGAACGTGCGTGAGGAACTAAAATAACAGCAACGTCTATTATGGCATGTTCTGATTTTCCTTGTAGATGCTACCCATGTTTATCTGATTTTAATCTTAATGGATTAACATTACTCTCACTTATCACCTCAAATGCACACTTATTGCCTGTAGTCTCCACTCCCCACACTACATTTGTGCTTCCTTTTGCCAACTTAAGTAAATACTTGAGAGGAAGGAAATACGTTTAAAGAATGACGATTAAGTGCTAACATCTTAATCAATTAGGCGCATTAAATCGTTCTGGCTGATTACCTTACATGTAAATGCTCAATGGGTACTTCATTATGTACCTTTACCTTTTCAAATTTGACATACGCTTTATAACTGATGGCATTCGCTAAACGGACTACTCTGAGCAAGGTTTGAACAGTCATTAATTTATTTCAAAGGTACTCGACAAGCTTAGAAAAACTTTCACAAAGGGTGATGACGATAAGTAACTTGCACATAAAATCAGAGGTTGAGTTGCAGCGTCCTCGGTCTTTGCCAAATATGGTTATCGAGCAAATGTCAATGGGACTTCAAGCCTTTGAGGCTAGTCGACTACACAAATCATTCACGAAGTGATGTCATGACACAATAAAGAATAAGTGCGTGTTAATCAAATTATAAAAGATTCATTGAAACTCGAAAGCCTAAAAGCTAAATTTTATCATTTAAGACTAAAAGTAGGACTTTAAATATTCAAAAAATATTTAAAATATTGAAATTTTGATTATATAAACAAACAAAACTGCGTCAATTAAACTTGCTATGATTAGGCAAATAATTTATCAGGCGATTTAATGGTAAAAAAATTATTATCAAATGGATAATCAGGCTAACACCTAATGGTTACAATTCATTATTATCATACAATTTTCGGAACTGGAAAGTACCATTATTGTATTCAATGAAGATAAAAAATGCATCAACATCAACAATAAGTCTGATTTTCAAAAGATAAGCCATTTAAAATTCTCTAAAGGAAAGTTTGACCATATATATAATTTTTAAATAATCAGTGCGTGCTATCTTACGATTATGACTTTCCGAATCTTGATCATGCCCAAATGTGGAAAGTTTACTGATTGCTGACTAATTTTTCAAAACTTTCGCATGCAACTTAGCATTAAAATGCACATCTCTTTGCCGCTTATTAAATCAGTAGATTTGAAAGAATGTATAACTATAGAGAGCAAAGAGAGCGCAAATAAATATTGAGCATACAATGACCACACAGATCGATACCAACCAACAAACTACCAAATATTTGAAAAGCACTGACAACATTGATTTACTATATTCCCTGGGTTTGCGAAACACTGAATTTCTTGATTCTACGCCTTTTTAACAATACTCCGATTTGCAAAGAGTGCATTCGAGTTGGAAATTCAATAAGCATTTACGTAAAGAAATGAGACGTACTTTTTTCAGTTGTAAAGGTTTTGCATTTCAGTCGAAAACCTTGCAAGTGGGATGTCACTTTTCATAATACTCTATGCATATACAAAACCCGTGCACTTCATATGTTGGCAAATAGTCCTAGCCGTTGAATGTACCATCGTTAGCGTATTCTTATCGCTGAACACAAAGTCTTTCAACCTTCCAAGCTACTTTCTTGTAATACAATTAAGACTTTTGGAATCCATACAACTTGGCCTTCCCTTCCCACCCTTATTATTCATTTCACGTGTCAGTGATAGCATCTATTCCCAAAAATAACCATGCATACGTAAATTTTGGTATGGTATCTATTTCAAAAAAGCTGCACGCAGGATTGACTAGGTTCGCGTGCATATTTACATGTATGATACCTCACCAAACATAAAAAAATGATTACCCCATGCAGTGGGTGATGATGTAAATATAAGAGACATAAACTCTACCAACCACGAGGCAAAGGAGAAGCTCTAGGAATTGAAGTATTTCTTGTCCAAACATAGTAAATAAATAAAGAGATCTACTTGAAAGTATGTTGAGGAAAGCTTCCAAGGGAGAGACAATGATTGTACAGCTGTAACAAGTTATCACGAGGAGACACATGAAATTTGTATTTGATTTTTTCCCCATTTTATGCATCCACATTATATAACTGTCTCCACATTTCCTTGTGTTAGCCACAAATGAAGCAATTACACGAAGAAGATTGGAAAAAATAAGATGGAAACTGGGGACAGAGCATGTTTGTAGACAGCACCACAGACAACAGGAATTCAATCAAATTCAATTGAAAGCTTTTGGAGGAATGGAACTGCTTGTTGTAGAGTTATTTGTTGGGGCTTTTATGTATTCTCTTGTCAGCGTTGCATTGTCCTTTTCTTCCTTCCTATTTTCTGTCTACGCCATTCTCCTCTTCCCCGCATTCATTTTTGTGTCAACGAAGCGTCTGCATGCGTGCTGGTGGTTCAAGGAGAAAAAAATCTGTCTTTAGCTGTTTTAATGCCGCTGTGTGATGAGCTAAACTCGCCGACTCAATGAACGAAGCATTTCACAATAGAAATTGTTACATTCTTTAACATCCAAAGGAAACTTCCTGTCGTTGACCTTTCATTACAAGTGATGAAGAGTATACAGTACCTTCACTCACCACTTCATCGTAAAATTCTTTGGGGTACAGAGTTCACTTGAAAACAATAGAGAAAGGATTGTCACATTCCTTGTCATAAAAACAGAGAAAAACAAAATAATGAAGAAAAAAACTTTTCGAGTAGAGAATCCTATTTTCCCGACCACTCCCTAATTATCACATTTGCAGACATGTCGTATAGCATTATCACATTTGCAAGTTGGTTCCGTTTTCATGTGCCTTATCTAACCATATGTATGTATATTTATTGATTGTAAACACGCATAAAAATGTACTTACTACAACAACGAGACTATACTTTAATTTTAGGAAAGAAATCAAAGAACGCTAACACAAAACATAAAGATTTAACTTGCTTCCATTATCCAAGCACGCTACAAATATTCCCCCACCCCCTTATCTTGTTTACCACGTCCTAAAATACTTTTCACATTTGGTTTGCAATTTCCGATAGTTCACTCCCCTCCCTTTAGGTATACTCTCAAGTGTTGTCAGTGATAGAGTTGTGAAATCAAACCCAGGTCTTTTATATCAAGGTATATTGTTTTGATGGGCAAATTGGCTGATGGATGACTTTTTGATCTATTATATAACTTTCATATCCTCCATTTTGCTGATGTTTCACAAAACCATATGCAAAGTTTCGTAGCTCATCGTAATTCGTATACAATGGCACTCAAGAGCAAACACCGAAACATGTTTGGTGGGTGCATGCAAAGGATCCCAACGCTAGGTATGGGGCCCAGATGGCTCGTGGCTGGAGACAAGTGATTCATAAGTGGTTCATCGAACGAATGTATTGCCGTATTCTATTGTCATCGTTGGGAACGTTTTTTTTGTCAGGGAATAAAAGGGACTTGAACGTCAATTGAATGGAGAGAAGGATAATACAGCGATCACTCTAGGACTTGGAGGAATGGAGGAATCAATGTTGTCATATTTTGCTAGGACTTGATTTTTTTCTCGATTCCATACTGAATTAGTTATGAAGCACAAACGTGTATGAGCATATAGCATTCAAGCCAGGTGTTCTTTTTGCGTGGTTGAGAGTGCTGAGAAAAGAGGAGATGTTTTTATGATTTTTGAATACTAAAACAGAGCGAGATATTATTGGTGATTTATTTTCTTATAGGAATGCAGCGTTGTCCATATTTGGCTGAAATGAAAGAACGATTTTGGCGAAGCAGTAGCAACGGAACGGATAGTAAGAAATTGACGGAAGAGGAAGGCGCCGACGAGCTTCTCAAGAGTGTGGCAATGACAACTAAAAGTAAACAGTCGACAATCGCAAGGCTTGCCCAACCCGAACCGGATGATGACGAGGGTGTTCCAATGCTCCCGCCACCCAGCACAGCAGCGGCTACAATTACATCCTCCACAGCTACTACATCCCTTCCCCCACCCCCACAATCTTCTGCTGTACCAACTGTTGTTAAGGTATGTACTTTTTTTATACATTTTAATCGCAAAACATGTATTGCATAGGGGTTGTGTAGTATCATATCATGCTTGCTATTACATGTATAACCTCCCTGTAGGATTTCTATAGTGTCTTCTATGTCGTCCACTAAAGTGCTTACTCCAATAAAGCAATAAACAAAGTGATTACTCCATGATAGTTTCATGTTTAAATGGTATAGTGGATTCTTACAAACAAAACTCGGTGGTTGGAAATTTTACAGTTTTCCCTTGTCTCGTGTAGCTAGACCGAGACTTGTTTGAAGAGATCGAACTTCATCATTGGATGTCTAGAAACTTTCTATCTGCTTTAGCAACGTTTCGCAGAGCTCATTTTACGTGAGGCGACTAGCACGAAACTGAGCATGTGAGTTGTTGATGACAAAAGTAAGGAAAACGCCAGAGGAGCTCAGTGAAACCCACCAAATTCCCAGGAAATCTTTTAGTATAATACGTGTAATTCAGATCTAAATGAGAAAATGAAGTCAGGCTTACTTTCACGCTGGATCGGTTTCATGTTGTCAGTTCATTATCATCTTGTCGCATAGACCTACGGATCAACGCTTCTCTTGCTTGAAATAAGTAAATAGTAAAAGTGTTTCTTCTGGAAACGTATAAGAGAAATGTACAAAATGTCATGATGGAAAGAGTGTGTGCTATGGCTATTATTAAGTTAATATTTGCAAAAAATATTAACGGCTCTAACGCTTGTATGTAATTATTTTTACTTTTCCAGCGTAACTGAGACCTGTGAGTTAAAACTCGTTTTTGGACGTTACTCAACTCAGTCTGTAGTCTCATTTATTTGCAGTTTTGTGCGGTCCTCGTTAAACGGATTATGTAGTGTGGGACTATATTATGAGATTACATTCGTATAAGATGTATTCGTTTCCGATGGTAGCCAAATTATAAATACGTCATGGGGATATTTGGTTTGAACTAGAGCAGGCAGACAATGTTGAATGTTGTCCAGCTTAACGAAACTCTGGAATGAACTAATACTGGAAGTTGTAATTTCTGGAAAGTTATTTAATTTAATCAAAAGCATGAAGCTAATCTTTGCAAAGCCGTAGATTTTTATGCATTTTTTTTCGTTGGAAGAATTTAAAACAAAATATTTCCAATTAGCCAACATGGGATTGCTCTGATTTAAGAGTTATATGAGTTTGGTGATAAGTTATAATAAATATTCCAAATGAATCCAAAGCTATATTATCCATACAATTCTTAGCTTACAAACGCACCGTCTCTTTTTCTACATAATTGACAACGTACGAACATAAAAAATGGGACGATAAAATAGTCAATTACTTTTTACAAATCATCTCTATCCTCATTCTCATCCAAGTTCCACGTGACGCACACTTTTACACGAATGAATGAACAAAATAGATGATTTAATAAGCCATCCCGTCTTAATGGAAATCCAACGAATAAAAGAATAAATACAACTCCATGTAACATTATTGCCAAACTAATATGAAAAAGAGTATACGAGTATATGTTTTTTTCTAATGGTAAATGCTTAGAGGTATATCATATCCTAACATATAACAACAATGGGACAGAAAGAAATCTTCTTCTGACATTATACTCCCGACGATCACTCTCTATTGCTATACTTAAATTGTCTGTCAGATTTCTGCACACATGAAAATACTTTAGATTTCTTCAGAAAAAAACAAGAGACAATAATAAAAATCCGTGTTATGGAGACACGCTTGAAGAACCACATTCTCTATGATTGTCATATATAGGAATTATTATTACCATCTGTCTCACTGCTTGAGTTAGATGATACACACACATATAGTACAATGATATCTCTCATAAAATTGCTTTCACATCTGTCTACGAGTCAGTTTCATACAATATTTGCATGCACCACTCCTATCCATATCCTGCTGCCACCGTCATGTTAGGTTTTGTATTTGAGCATGAGAACGTTATCGACTGGTTGATCTAAAGGTGTTCTATACTGGTAAAAAAATATGTGAAAGGCTCGTGTGTATTTGCATTTCCATGCAGAATATAGTTTTAGCAAATAGAGTTCGGATGAGCCGTGTTTACTTGTTCGCAAGCAAGGGAAAAGAGAGAGTGAGTTTTTTCATTAGCACATTTGTGTTCAATTTAATGCTCTATAAAACTGTAAAAAACCGTCTGCATGTTTCTCCTTCTCACCACTTACTTTCGCTCTCTACAACCATCTCCCTTTCATAAAAAAAACTCTTTCTCTGTCACATCATTTGATTAGTGCTGGAAAACTCTCTAATAATATTTATTATGGTCGTGAAGTATGTATGGGATGGGATGTATTGAATCTTCATAATTGGATTGTACGGTCCTTTTATATCAAGGGAGGAGGCAGAGGAAAAGATGAAATACAAGTCTCAGCATGCTTTATTGATGTAAAAAACATTCCTTTCTCGGTTTCATTTTTTAGGTTGAGCCACTTCATAGAATTAATGAAAGTATATAATCTATAAAGAAGTATAGACAATTCTACCTCTTTTTTCTCTACTATTCATATTCAATTACATTTCGTTGATGTATAATAAGTGGTGAATGGAAGGAATTGTAGATTCCGGTAATTTACAAGTCTAAATAATATTCACAGTCAAGTAAATAGAGATTTGTGAAATAGAGTAAAAATATTTTTTCCAACTGTGGAATGAGATTGTGCAAGGGATTCTCATAATTAGGACTGGGATATCTACGCGCAGGTTAATATTGTATACTCGTAACCCACAAGTTTTAGGAAATACGTGGGCCTACTTTTTTTTACCATGGTCTAAAACTGCCGATAGGATTTTATGTTGAAATATCAATGGGGAAAGAGGATTGGTAGGTGAAGCAGTTCCTGCTGACATGTAAAGATTTTGTTCTGACCACGCGTACACCATAAAACTTCTAACAGAATTGCGAAAAAAATTCCCACGCCCACATTTGTACTTCAGTCGCAGCTAGAGATCCTAGGTATGTGTGTGGGTTTTCTTTGTAATTAAAACTTTTGGGGAAAATGAGTTGCTGGTGTGACTACATTGTGAGATTTTTCCGTTGGCTTACCTCACGTAGTGCTTGCATTTGACAGAACAATTAGATGATTTTCCTTTGAGCAAAAAGTGAAAATTTAAAAGAAAAAAACCTACGAGTCAAAGGATGACAAAAAAGCTTATTCCCTTCAAAATCGCAGACGTTTCCCCTTCTTTGCTCTTTCCTCATGGCATACTTTTGTTTTTGTGCATACATTTTTATACATTATGGTTTGTGTATTGAAACCAGTCGTAAAATAAATAAAAGTTAGTGTGGATATTAAAAGTCTTTTTTATGCCGTAATTCTTTTGTTGGGGAATACTACACTCGAGAAAATGGAAGTTTTGAAATAAAAGCACTAGACATCACGCTAAGCTCTTGTGTTGATGTAGTGCTCTTATATATTCTTTGATGATCATGAAGCAATAATATAAAGACCCTTTTTATACCTCTCAGAAGACGCCTCTCCGTCTCCGAATGGAAGAAAGGTCAAGAAAAGAATGTGAATCTAAAATGATAATATGTGCTTCCCTAAAACGCAGTTTATACAGCGTATATCTCAAGAATGGTAGATTAGTTATTCACTTCAGTTATCTCTCGCGTTTCCCCTGTGGTGGTTTTGGATGGTCGGTTTTCTTTTCTTCGATAAGAAAGGAAAATGCAAATCTGCCTCTGTAAAGTATATGCCTGTATGGGAGAACACGCATGAATAAACACAGCTGAATAATCGTGTCGAAGTTTATTTCAACTTTCTCCCCTTACATATATATTTTAACAATGAAGAAGCACACTCTCAATCGCGACATCATGAGCTTCTCTAGGGAACTGGGGGAGAGAAAGGTTTAATGAGATCCGTCTTTTTATTTGCATGATGAGAAGGAAAGGCCATTGCATGGATTCGACGTTTCTGAATGAAATAAATTTGAGGAAGACGGACAAACTGATGTGGTGCAAGGAGTGAGATTATTTGTGTGGCACAAAAGCGATGACGCTAGTGACAGTAGCAAAAGTTGTTGAAATAAACGCCAAGATGTGATCGTGAGTTGGTTACCAAACTGAAAACCATCAGTATCAGTTAAAGCGAATATATACATAGCAAACTTGAAAGACTTTTTTATTGACGTGTAGATAGGCACATTAATACCCGTTTTATTAGTTGCGCAGATGATATAGCGGACATCAATTGAGTTTGCAGTAAGTAACAGATAAGTACTCAGGACACTGTCTGAATGAGATGGTAATAGAAATACAGCAAATATTCGCTACGTAAACGCTATCCACAAACTACTCCAACGCAATACTTATTTTTTACCATCGATTTTTCTTAAACTGCTTTCCTTTGCTACATTTTTCTGGATAAAGCTACAAATGCAGAAAGAGAAGATTCTAAACGTAAGAGGATTATTGATTTGCTTATGGAACCTCGATTCGCAACCCAGCCAGATTTTTCTTCCTTTATTTAAGGAATTATGCATGGTTTTACGTACCTGAACAGCACTCTTAGCAAAGTAAATCGTATCTTAAGTGAAAAAAATACTGAGAAGTAGCAAATTTCAATTTTATTCTAGAGCTCAGCTCTACTTCCTTTTTTAGCATTTTGTTTAGTTGTTATAATGTCTGGAGCAGTTGTCAGCTTGTAATTCCTTCCTCTCAATCCTTCTAGTTCGTCTTCCTTCCGTCATGTTCCCATTATAACATCTGGGAGGCTAAGGAAATGTGTCAAAAAGCTGTTTACTTTTCTAGTATGGGATATCCATGTGTCACTCCATATGCTGGCAAATAAATAATGGGGCTCTTTTATCGCATCACCAAATAGCTTTGAAAAGTACGAAAACGAAAATGGATGAAGTGTTGTTTAAACATAGTTAAGAAGGAGCAGGCCGTCACTTCAATGAAACAAGAAGAGAGCTTCCAGCTGGGAATGTCACTTAAACTTTCTATGTATTTGTCGACTTCTCGTGCGAGTCCTACAAATTTGCAACTTACATGCATGTCGCTGCCTCACTGTGGAGCATTCATTTTTATAGATTCCTCACTAAAACATGTACAGTGATGGGGGAAAGTGGTACTGCAAAATGGCGTGACTGTGTCATTTCATTTCAAAGTGTGCATACAGCATCTCCGAGATTTTCTTAATAGTATATTAAAACTGAATTTGCCTTTTTTGGCATTTCGCACACTTTGTATATGTTATCGCAGGCTAAGCACAGAACATGAAGGATTTATTGTGTAACTAATCAGTTTTCCAGTAAACTCTCTCTCTCCATGATCGTGTACACATCTATTTATAAATATTGAACGAGCTTAGCGAAATGCGGGAGTGAGTTATGAGCTGCTAAGATGTCCCATGGCGATATGAACTTCTTGCACGAACTTTACTACATCACTTTTTCACCTGGATGAAGTAAATCTGGTTGAATAGAATGATAACGGGAAACCACTTTAGGATGAAACTGAGAGTCAGTGTTAACTTGTTAAAAGAAATGTAAACTATAGCCTTGGTGCTTCCGATTTAAAGCTTGTATAAGGCGGCTGTTCCCTTTTGGTTGTTTATTCTGTAAATATTTATATCAATTCAGGGAGCTCACGAATATTTGCTGATTTGTTTTCTGAAGGAGGGGTGCACATCTACGCAAACTTTTTTTGCAAGTGTTTCTACACGGATGTTTTATGTAGTCATGGAAGGAGGTATACAATGCTCCAGAGACTTTGAAAGGTGCGGAATATTAATCATGTAGAAAAGTATTACTTGTAGTAGTTTCCATATCTCCCGGTGTAGTTATGAGCGACAAATTGTTCATTTGCAAGAAGTAAAAGTGTAATGAGCAAGCAAACTCTTTACAAGTGCGTATGTCACAATACTATAAATCTCCAAGATAGAATGTTTATACATTTCCGGACATGCATGACATCGGACTGGATCGGAAGTATTTGACGAGCAAATTATACGAGACTGTGTAGGCGTTGGAACGAATGAAAGATCTGATTGAGCGTAAATAATTATACTTCCTTAGATGCTTTTCTTCTTCTTCGTCTGATAGTATTTCTTTTCTAGGAAAAAGTAAATTACACGAGACTTGTAGGAATCCCTAGATGATTTTCCTGTCAAAGAAGAGCAACAACAAAGTCACATGTACTTTCCAAGACGCTACATCTGACAAATTTGGAGTGTTCAAACAGGTGGAATTCATGTCATGTGGGGGGTCCCTTGGTCTCATACAAAATTAGTGCGGTCACTTTTTCCAACTTCCTAGTAATTCCTAGTGATCTCCTTCCCAAAAACTCTCCCGTTAACTTAATATCTTATTGTTATGGTGTTGAGCTAGAAGCACAAAGGAAGTGACATCGAATGAGCTTCGACTATAGCATAACATATAACCACAACATTTCGATGATGATCATCATCATCCACATCGATACCATCAGTTCAATAGCATCCCAACTAGAGAATCCTCGCACGTCCTAGTCACAGACTCAATCCGCTTATTCCATTAGTTTGCTGAGGCTGTGCAGAGGACGATCCTCTCTTGGCACGTGTAAGGTGTGGGATGTGATGTGGAAGCAAGAAAAGGAAAAGAGTTGGATTGCTTATGGAGAAAGAAAAGAATAGTTTTTCAAAAGAAGCTTACACGATGTAAAACAAGATGATGCTGCCTGAACTCAACTACCCCTGACTTTCTTCCTGATGGTGTTGGGTGTCTCATGCAAGTGGACTCTTGCTGTGTTTCAACTCCTTCGTTTGTTGGCTTGCTCTAGACAATACCTTAAGATACATGCACACATCCATTTGCCATTGCCAACCAAAATGTAGAAAGCAAACAATGGTTTCCTTATATCGCTTGTGTGTGGTACGAGCGTCCTTTTATCTTTGTTATTGTCAACGCAATTTCCCTAAGTCTATTATTGTCTTGTTTGCATGAAACCCGCGAGTGAATAATATAATATTGCTCAACTGAGAAATGTATTCATATACATCCGACAATTCTTAGCATACCGAATTTTCCTACTAAAAAAAACCTTTAGCAGGTTGTAATATACCTCACTGGGCGTCCCCGAATAAGCGTAGTTCGTCGTTCCACAGTTGAAAACAATTATGCAATGGGAAATCGACGCAAACATGAATTGACAATGATACTAACATATCTAGCAATAAAAATTGAATTCAATCGCATGTCTCTAAATTGCCTTTCACGATGCTGACTAGGGAAAAGCAAGCACAAAAGAAAGAATAAAGTTGATATGACAAGAATTTTATGTATGTATGTATGTGCAGAGTATCACGTAGTGTCTCAAGGGAGAAACTAGTATATTATGGATGAATGTATTTCTATTTCTTTGCACCCAATCCATATCAAATTGTATTGCAATTTGCAGTACACTTTACACACTACCAGATATGATAGGGCTTGCTTTATACTTGCTCTCTTTTTCCAACCAACCGCTCATGCTCGGCCCATTGATCTGATACAATATAAGAGTTCATGACATGAGAGGGAAACGAAAAAGTAAAATCGTTTCTACAGTTCTATGTGTATTATGTGAATTTACAGGTGAGACCAGATGGAAGTGGTTCGCGCACGGCTGTCGCGGCTGAGCGACCTCCATCATTTATATGGGTCCAACAACAACCCTCCACTTCAAAATGGTGTTGTCATTATGCAAAGTTCCCGAAGAATGCCAAGTAAGTTGACCACTGCATAAGCATACATGAAAAAATACATGAATACTAAATTTAAACATATGCATACACTGCTTGCTATCCTGCATACTCATATATGTATCGCATACATTTTTTAATATGTACTAACAATTCCATATATGTGAATGCTCTCGCAACTTTGAAAGGAAATCGCATGTTCAGCTTTTTTTAGGTAATTTCTCTACTCTACAGCACAATACTCAAGAGTTTCAAGAGCTTTGTAGGTAGTTAATGGCAAGCATACTTTTAAAAAATCCAATCTAAAACATGTTGCAACATTTTGTGTCTTTGCCACCACGACGATGAAAAAAATTGATAGAATTTACTGCAAACATCCTCCTTTGTTTACTTTACCCCGAAATGAAAATGTAGAAGAGTGTCTGAAAACCGAAATGAAGCCAGGGACAAAAGCACAATCAAATCGGCTGAATTACAAAAGAAGAAGAAAAACAAATCATTTCTTTCCTCAAACACACACCATTTTACTGGTATAAGTTACACACGCATCTGCCCCACTCTGTGGGTAGGCTACACCCAGTAAATGCGTTGGGGAAATGAAAAAGGAAAAATGAGGGACGTAAAGGCTCTCAGTGTGAAACTCGAAATTACGAGGTTGGAAGCAAAGTAAATTGTCAAGAGGAAATGAAAACAATCCGGTTCTGGCTTCTACTATATACGTATATTCTAGCATTTTCAATATAATCACCGAATTGACAGGTACATTTATATGTGGCTATACTCCGACAGTACAATGTTTTCGCGGTAAATTGCAGAAGAGCACCGGATTGCCACTCACTTTTTTAAGTCTTTTGTTTAAAAGGTGACTTGTGCTTGGAGCACATTCTGAAAAAACAGGTCCCAAAAAAGACGATAAACCATCACTCAACATCCATATGAGTCCCTTTAGTCTTAACAAACGTTTTACCTGAATGTCAAAGTTGAATCTTAATTGCAATTTTTGTCATGTCTTTCATATATTTCGAGTTTGGAAATTAAAGTTATATCCATTCCTATCAGTTTTATTTGCATTTGCTGATGCCATTGTTAAATTAAAATAAAGTTCGGAATCCAAATATTTGCTTAAAGTTACAGCTCTTGCAAATACATTCACTGCGATGTTTTTTGTGTATATTGCAATATACACTTGAGGAAAAGAGAACTTAAGGTCTAACTTGTAAATATCTTCGTGCATTTTGGACAGGTTTGGTCGGTTAGTTGATGAATCTCAATAAATACTTGAGTAAACGAAGGCACGGTTTCCCTCTGTTGGGATTTCAACAGCAATTTCAGAACATTTTGTACAAAATAGGAAAGAACACAATACCAATTTCAGATTTTATTTGTCAACTCAGCAAAACAAAGACCCAATGTAAAAAACTATCCCTTCTCTAAAAACAAACTCAACGCAGAAAAAGGACAAACAAACTCATATAAAACGAAATATTCCGAAAGGTGGTAAATTTGTGGAAACCTTTAGCAAATGAAGCTTCGCATCATGGATTTATGTAATAATGACAAACTGGCGAAAGACCCGTACATAATTAAATGTTCTGAGATAACGTGCGTTTCTCTTAATGTTCATTACTTTCCCTACACACGCTTTCCTTTTCAACCAATACATTGTGAGTAGCATGTGCAAGAATAAAAGAAGAGGTGGCAATTGAGAGTATGTATTATTGACGCAAGTATTTGAAAATATCGATTTAGAAAGTTGAGAAAGGCATACACTCCCAAAGACATTTCCTTCCACTTTTTCTTCCAGATAATTAAGTAAAGCGAGAGCTTTCTCTAGTCGTACAAGGTTTCCATTCCATACACCTAAAGTGCCTTCTCTTTTTCTTTGCTTTCATTTGTCTCCTTGAAAAGAGGGATAAGATAACAATAATCCTCTCTACTCCTCCCTTTCATAGTTCACATTAGAATCTACTCTAATGTGTTCTTTTTTTCTGTGACATAAGAAGGCTTTAGTCGAGAGACGACGTGGTTGAACATGTAACTAATGTTATTTATGGAGTTCCTTCACAAAAAAACTGTTTCTCTGTGCTTGTGTATATGCATATATATTTTTAAAAATAATACTCTCACAAAACGCATTACACTCTATAATCTTATGAGTATGAAGCTTGGGGTTTATCGTCATCATTGTCGTATTTTAAGTATTTCAAAGAAAAATGGATTATCTATCCACTTTGTGCTTCTTGTCTAAATCTTTTTTTCTCTTCTACTTGTGCACCTTTATTATATGCTTCATGTTCTTCCCGTTAAGCCGTACAGATCCAGCTTGTCATATAACTTACCTTGTTTCGCGTTCCGTATTATCTGTCTCGTTGACGCTGTTTGCTCCATGAGAAGCGTTTAGAAGAGCTATAAAGAGGATGAGGGAAAACTGCGATAAAGGAAGTTGGTTACGAGAAGGATGATGGGGAGGAGACGGAAGTGCTGCTCGTAGAGTTGACATCATGAACCTCGATGATTCTCCTCGTTGCATTTCTAAGGCACTAATGGGCTTCTCATCTTTGTCGTATCAGTGCAAACAATCTAACTCGTAGGCTTCTCAGACGGGTGGAACAAAGGACGAGAAGTACCGAAGGTGACTCGGTCTCGGGCGTGTGTTGAGGAGACGGAAATGATTTTCCATGGTGGCGTACAGAGTCCGCTTCAAGTCGTTTTCTTTTGGCAAAGCTTAGCTGAGAAATGAGTTGTTCGATTTGCGGTTGTATATGTGAAGAAGAAAAAGTATGATTGTCATCTTCACTTCGACACTTCGACCTCTTGAAATGGTGACGTTTGTAAGACAAGTACAAACAAACTGATATACGAATAATTCATAACCTAGCCGCTTTTTGTGAACTTCATCTTTTTGAAAAACTAACTATGCTTTCAGTTATTTCCTCCAAAAAAAATTCAGTTTTGAAAAGAAATTAAACGATATACTCCCAGGAATCGCGCGTTTCTACTTATCCTCTGTCCCTTCAGCCCCGATGAGCAAGATTGATAGTGAAATGTATAAAATGAAATCGAATAGGCTTCAAAAAAATAAACTAGATGCTTAACTGAAAACGAAACGCTCGAGATTTCTCCATCTCTAATATAAGCTTTGCCACTGGATATTATCATGCTTTGTAGTTATTTCCGTTTACTACACGAAATAATATGGGTATTAAATAGCACTTTTACTACAACGTTGTTCTCAACTTATAATATCATGAGGGACCATAATTTCTCTATGATGTTGCTAGTTTCATACGGCTCTAGGGAACTGAGAGTGTAATATCCTCGTGTATCGCGGCTTTCCAGGATATGCTTTCTTTTTAGAAAACAAGTGAAGAAAAAGAAGTGCATGTGTATATATGTACACCACTGTGGAGAAAAGAGAAAGAGTAAAGACGCGGTTTATTATATCCAGGGGCAGATATATGGTAGGACCTTTATCCAGAAAAATATGCAATATTATATGACCACGCATTCCACTACTAAAAGGAAGGAAGGTTAGTGTAGTAGTCGTAGCGTAGAATGCCTCCAGCAAATTCTTTTCTTTCTGCTGAGTGAGTCTGTCTACTCGTTTGGTTTACTACGACGAACCGTACATTATCCACAAATACTTTCATTTTCCTCCTTTTTCGGCTTCTTTTCCCATATTCTCTTCTTCGCCTTGTCCATTCGCTCGGATGAAGCTCTCCAGAACGATATTTTGGCAAGCGTGTAATAATAATAATAATAATGGCGTACATGCACAATGTTCTGCGCGTCTTGACTATGAATACTTTTACAGCTAAATTTAGTCTTTATTGCTCGTAGCACAATAACATCTTGATTGGTAGAAATGGTAGCTGGAGGCTGTCTCTTTTACAAGCTTGAGTAAAATCTCAATAGGAATGGAAACTTGGGCAAACATAGATTCCAGAAGAAAAAAAGCAATTGGATATATATTTCAATTCCGATAGTGCCCTTTCGTACCTAGAGCTTATTTGTCAACATTATTTGCAGGTGTGTCAAGCATTTTGTGAGTGTCGAGGGAATAACATGAGTACAGAATAAATTATGTATTTTTGTCTTGTTCAAGTTAGATTTTTGAATCGATACGCATTTTGGATAATAACCTTACTTGCACAATGTTTGAATCAACTTATCTCTCTGGAAATGCATGGCTTGCATAAAATACTTTTCCAGTGTGAATTGTTTTGATTGTATCCATTACATGGGCGAGGCTTCCCCTTTTTGTGAGAGTCGGAAGTGCACGCGTAAGCGTTGTTCTGCACTTTTGACTGTTTCCTTATGTTAAAAGTGAATGCCAAAGGATTTCCACACCTCTACTCTTTCGCCAAGCTTGTTGTACGTAGATATGCTCAAGTTGACTGTTGCAAAGGCACTTTCTCATAAATGCATTAATTTGCTTTCCCTCCCCGTTTGCATAACTATGGAACGCTTGACTACCTGTATTTTTATGCTAGTTTACGCTGATGTGAGGTGAATGGATAATGTCTACATCTGTGAAAAGAGATTTTGCAGAGTTCCCTCTTTCAGCTCAAACTCTCTTCCTTTATCACCCACAATATTCCACCAGTTGTCAGTTGGTAATATATGAGACTGATTGTTGCAGACAAAGATGTATGCCTGGATACTCTTCACTATTGAATTCTTATGCTTATACAGGCACTATTCTATTCACACATAAATATATGCATACAAATAAATATATATATTCCAAGGAATTTTTCTTTCTTTCTCAAATCGTACCTCCGGTTGAACTGGCTGGAGCTACTAAAAATCATGTACTTATGGCATGCCACCCTCGGAGGGTAAAAAAATGTACATGAAGAGGCATAACTGTTAATGCATACGCGTGTGTTTCCTGCACAGTTTCTTCTAGAATCACGAATCGATCGTGGAAACTGTTTCTCCGTTCCCTTTTGCATTTACTTTTTCCTCGGGATGGTAAAAGCCAGAGTTGGTGTCTACTTTAGACAATATTACTCTCTTTCTCTCTCCTTCCCTTTCTTCTTCACTGTGTATGTACATATTTTCGTATAGTATGCATGCCAGCGTTCGTATAAATCCATGTATGGTACGGTTCGCTTCCTCTTTTCTCTCTAACTTTTCTACACTTACTTCTTTCGTGTTGTATGTGTGTGTGTGTGTGCGCGCTCCGCTCCAGTTGAACAAACTGGTACTCTTGCTGTTTCTGCCTCTCTGCTCCTCCTCACTCGCTGGCACACGTTGTGTACCATCATGATTATGATGCTTTGCAATGTTATCGTGAAGAAAAGTTAAAGCTCTTTCTTGGCTTAACCCTACTGAGACTTGTAAATAAATATGTAGACAACTTTTGTTGCTTTTAGCAGCTTTTCTGCTTTCCATTTCAAATGTTCCGTGTTTTCTCTGTTCCCTTTCGAAAGACACTTTTGTATGGATCCCAAACTGCCAACATAATGCAATACAATGCGAAAAAGCACTCTTGTTAAGGAAATAGCAGACGTTTCAATGATTTTTTAAAAAAAACTTTGATGTACACTCATTTTTACGTTATGAAAATATGCAAAACATTAGCTGAAATAATTATGTGCATCGTGGTTGGTTGACTACAGTGGAAAACCAGTGAGCCCGCGACATCTTCATTGAAGCGTGTTAGCAGAGATGTAATGCATGGTTTTGATAAACAGACAGGCTACTGCTGTTGATAAAAAGTAGCTAATAAAGCGTTTTCCATTTGTAGCCATTCATTTCTCTGGAATGTTGCCTTTTTGCCTCAAGCCAGACTCAAATACCGACTGATCTACTGAGCAGAGCATACGGCATGGGCTTTGAGCACAGATGGGTAAATAAATTTTCTACAAAATATGAATGCTCCGAGTGTATTCAGTGGTGTATATTTGCTGGGACATTGTAAATGTGTGCGAGATGCGAGGATAGATATGCTAGCAGTTGCTATGCGTTATTATGTGATTCATTTCCTTCCACATAGTTAAATTTGTAGTTTTCTAAAACGAAGAAAAATACTCGCTGTGAAGGGAAGCATGTCGGGTTTACAATTTTGTGGAAACAATCCAGGCTTTTTTATCCGCTCCGAGAAGAAGATGTGTTTAGTAAAGTATATATGTCTAACCGGGAATCTTGTAAGTAGTAGTCGATGGGCAACTTGGTAAAAGTTTTTTTTTGCTAAACGACCGTTAGGTATGTACACGGGAGTGCAATCAAATCTAAATTATTTCCCACATGTCTCAAACATACATACATCATTAGTTTTATAAATGCGTGGAACTGTAAAGTTGAGTTCGATATTTTCCCCTTTTTGTCTTTCTCAAACTGCTGAACTTACAAATACTAGGCAGTGTGTGGAGAAAGCATTGTCCTTTGTTTTTGTCGAGCGAGTTATAGGTGTAAATAAACAAATGCAAAAATTTGCATATGTCATTACGCCCGTTTTATAGGATAAACAATAAAACCAGCTAGTTTCCCGGTTTCAGTTGATTGCTTGCAAAATGAGATAAAGCAAGCGTTGCGATCTAAGGTATGTGAAAAAGTTGCCCATGCCAACGTTAGCTGTAATTGAACAACGAGCTATGATAAATTATTGTTTTAAGAGATGACACAAAAAAGAGTGGGGGATCCTCGAAAATTTTCCATCATTCTATTTTAAGTGCTTGTTTTTCTCCACGAGATCCATTTTGTTTTTCCAGAGGTAGACGAGGGTTGGATGCGGAAGGTTTTTTATGCATGCTTTTTCCAAATTCCCAATTTTGGGTGGAGTTCCATTCCTTCCGTGAGGAAATGAAATTTAGCTACTGCTGAGCTTCGTGGCTAGGGTGAATTCCGGCTTTCAGCCCTAATATCTACTACTGCCACGTAAATGGTGACAGTTTTGTCAGGAAATCAGAGGAGACTTTCACTCACTCACTTTCTCTCTTCTACATGTTTCCTTCACATCATGCTAGCACCTTCCTAAAGAGATGTTATACAAAGTATCTCGAACTCTTTACAAATTGACTAACTTGAAAAACTAATTGCTACCTTCTCAACTTAATACTATGTCTCACTCTCCCATGCATTGTCCCAACTTTACCTCCCACATTCTTCACACAATTTTAGCAGCTTAACTGAGCTTGCACAGCTGAATAAACGAGTCTTGCAAAGTTTATACCAGCCAAATCCTGGGCTACTTTTCTCCATTACGATTTTTTATGTTCTTTCAGACTCCCGGCGAAAAACGTAGATGAGAGCACTTCGTCTTTTCGCGTGCGTATCATCCAAACAGCCAATCCGAAATGACCCTTTTCGCTTTAATGCTCTCGTAGCCACGCTATGAGAAAGCTTAATCACGGAATAGGGATTATTTTATAGTCATTGGTCTTTATAGACACCATCACGCGAGTATTGGAGAAGCGGCGCTCAATAATGTGTTGAAAAGGAAAACTTGCATTTCCTCCTTACTATCATCTTCCACATCCCAATTTCTATACCTTATTAACCGCCCTTGCTTTCCTCTCTTCTATAATGAATGCATTATTTGTGATTAAGTGATCACATCATGATATCCCTTTACAAAGTGCCATAAAATCCACCTAAACTCCCCCACTTGACGGGCAATCTCAAGGAGTTGTATTGGTTTCACCTTGATGGTTGCCGGCTACATTGATCGAGAGAAATCATAATTGAAATAATAGCACACTCCATATATATCCGCTTCATGCGTATCGTAGACTGGAATACGAATAAAAAGCAATGCTTTTCTTGTTATCCCCACTCGACCACACAACTCTAACTGGGGGTTGTGTATGAATTGTTAAACAAAATTGCTGCTACTTATTGGATACTTGGATCTGGTATCTATGTGGTTTCCGCTGTGAGAACATTAATATTTCAGGTGGATCGATATCTCTCATTTTAGCAAACAGGTTGTCGTTTAATTCCACTTGGTTAAGAGATATAAGAAGAATACCCCCATCGTGACGGTTTTCTCATCTCACACTTCATTGACTAATTTCCAAGTGCTACATGTTAATTACTATTTAGGCTCTGGGAATACTCCTTCTTTTATCATTACTCTAATACTTACACAATATCCATTAGCTCTTCTGGAATTACTCTGCTTCGCCTGCACAATGACGCAGTGCTTGTTTCAAAGAGAAAGGAAAATGTTATGATAGCTCAGCGCGGTGGAGAGGAGAATGGGCTAATAATGTAAAAGCAAAAAGCAAAAGAATTCTTATGAAAATTTGCCCTATCAGCACATACTTCCTATCCACTCTTCTTTCCCTTCCCCACTCACCATTTGCCTTTTGTCTTTTGTATCCTTTGATAAGGAAAAACGGGCTCAAAGGAGGAAAAGAGCAAATTAGGTTCTTATAAAATCTAAAGCGTTAATAAGATGGCTCTTTGTGTGAGAGAAGCATGGGAATGCATGCCGTTCATATTATCACAAGTAATGGAAAATACTTTCCTCTTTCAAGTTATAGACATGAGGAGGCTTCACCCTGCTCTCTTGAAGAGAAAGAAGCATCCTCAAAACTGTGTAGCAAGGGTTTTAAGCTTTTTCAAAATTAGTCTTACATATACCTATGTGAAATATATGGATATACCTGTTTCATGTTGTTTCTTCATAGCACCTCCGTTTTGATTGGGCGAGGTAAGTTAATCGCCTGATCCTTTCATCCTTTTTCAGTGAAATTCATGGTGAGAGAGAAAGTGTGCTATAATTTATAATACTGCCTTACTTGTCATGTAACATTCCAAGCTCTTTCTCTCTCTCTCGGACAAGGAGCTTTTGCTTAATCTTTTCTTTTTGCGGTCCTGTTCATGTAGCATGTTGCCAATAGGTATGTAAGTTGGTGCTCTTGTATGTATTCTGTGTACGACTTTATTTCCTGCACAATACTGGCTTCATTTCTGGTGCCCGAGTAGATGGTTGTGGTGGCATGCAATTTCTCAGATTCTTTTATTAGATTAACAGGTGAGTATACCATTGTGCACATATGATATCGAGAAAATTGACTTCATAACTTTGTAACGCACATGGTCTTCCGAATGGTATGGATAATATGTCTATCAGTTAATCTTATCTTGAGAGTTGACTCCTGTGAAAATATTGGTATTAGAGGTAATAGCTTTGACGGAATTTCCTTTCTTTTTATCAGACACTCGCATACTTTAGCAAAAGTTATTAACAGAACATTGACTATTATGTGAAGTATAAAATCACTCCTTTGCGTGCTAACCATGTACATGCTTGCTGGTCTCTGGTGAACGGAGGAAAATTATAGGCAATTTTATTGGAAGGGTATCAAGAGAAAACCTGTTAAGAAGCCACTGTGTGACAGATGCTTAAAGAGGATCACAGGGGATAGAAAGAGATAGTCGTAGTGAGAGCATTGTCATGAGGATTATTTGCTATGCTACCACTCCTATTATCAGATTGCCATCCAGGTAATTCTTTCAAGATTTACTTTATAGATCGGAGGGTAACACGTGCTCCTGTGAAAACTTGTATGATACACTTATGATGAAAATACGGAAAAAGGAATCTGTATGGCAAGAGAGACACGGACAATAACAGTTGTGCAACATGGCATGTCGTTTATTCTCTCTTTTCATAATGTCCACATGAAGATGAATTTTCTTTTGAGTTTACTAAGGGCAATTTATAGCAAGTTTTTCTTTTCCCAGTTTATGTAACTTTCCTCCTTTATTCTATTTCTGTTTGATGAGAAAACACTGTGAAACTGTAATACTTTTGAGGAATGCATGGGAGAAACTTAGTCTGAAGGAATTATGGAGACATAAATAAAAATAAAGGAGCATTCTGTAGACTTGAAAAAGAGCGGATGAAACTGAGTTATGCGAGATGAAAAAATGAAAGAAATGAGCTAGGGAAAAAATCAACTTTCCCTCCTGAAAAACAATTCAATTTGGACAACTTTGTGTTTGTGTTTAAAAGTCAAGTTTCTTCTTTTTTAAAAAAAGAAAGGGACACGAAAAAGTGTGTTCCATTAAGTTGACTCTAGAACGTGACTCTGCTTTCATGTGTAGAGATTTACCAAGCATATCTAATGGGATTTGTTGTTCTACTTTGTACAACGCTGTAGAAGCATATTATTTTTCTGCTGGTAGCAATGCAAGAAAGGTTTTTGTAGAAATGAAAGTTTTGACTTAATATGGGAATCTCCTGTTTTCCCCCTTTCAAATGGGAATGAATATACACGCCAAATTACGAAAAGAAATCTTTGCGTGAAAAACTCGACCTGTTTTTTTTCTTCCATCCGTGCCTGTGGTTTAATCTCATTCCGGAAATCATTCACAGGAGGGAGCATACATGAAACAAAACCAAGAATTGGAAAACATTTTGCGGTGTCGTGTCGCTGCCAATATAAATTAGTGTAAACAAAATAGATCATTAGCAAACAGGTTATAGTGCTCATTCGTTCATAAATCTCGTACTTATCAGAAGATAAAATAATCCAGTATTAAAACAAACCACAGCAGCTTTCATAACAATATACCATTGGTAAACTTTTGTATTACGGTTTACACATAAGGTTGGGAAAAGAGAGGCTGAGCTTAGTGAGAAAAACCGGAGTTAACAGTCTTTTTGCATGCATTAGGCCATATTCATGCATTGATAAATCCAATATTCTCGTGGTTATTAGTGCACAACATCTTAATTTGCATTTTGAAAGAGACGCTTTCTTCATGTTAACTGAATTTATCCACGTTCGAGGAAAATTCACTTCTGTTATCAAGATATTTGCACTTTTCATCGCATGAATGAACAAGCGAGGAAGTTCTCCACTCAAAATCCATACTATTGAGAAAATTGGTGAAGCCCATGTTCGACTTCATTCTGTGTGTCATCTACTCAGCAGCAGCAGTTCACAGCTTACGTCTGCATTTCGCATTCAGGAACCCTCGTCTTTATACTTTAACTACATTATCCTCGCAGAATTGGTTTACTGTGGAGAATGGCTGGAAGGAAGCCGTGGAAAATACCTAAACGGCGCTTTTGAATTTGGTGAGCCTCTAAACTCCCAATAAGTTTTGTGTTCGTTTACACATTGAACTCCTTGGTTTTGGCTTTAGTAGTATCTACGCACACGCATCCTTGTTGGCGTGTATATCTGTACCAAGATTTTATTCATGTCATTTTTTTCTGTTTATAGCCTATATAAACAGGCTAGGATGGCTATGGCTCTATCTCAATTTTAGCCGGATATGTGTATCCAGGCTAGTTTAACCTAACCTGTTCTTTTTTTAAAAAAAACTCTACAAGGAGTGAAGTTATATCAATTTTCTTTGACCATAAAGCTCAAAACCTACGTGTATTTGTACGTGTTACATGATGTATACAAGGCCACATGGAAGAAAAAGTAATAATGGGGAAGAGGCGAAAAATAATAGGTTTGTTTGTGTGAAACGGAATAAAGTTTGTGTGAGTTGTACACAAAAGGGGAAAGAGAATCAGGCAGGCTTTTCATTTTCTCTACATCGTAATGTGCATGAAAGTCTGGATATAAACATGTATAAGATGCACCTAATGTCTACGTACGTATTCTCCGCCATATGCACATTGTACAGGGGAAAAGCGAATGACCTGAAGATGAAGATATACATTTTTTCCCTCTTTTAGCTTTTTTCATCCCTCTGTAAAATGTTCACGTGGTAGATGTGTATATGTTGATAGGTGCAATTGGCGATGTTCTTCCACCTCTTTTGGCTTCATTTCACTGTTTTACCAACAAACTAAGTTTTCTCTTCGCTTTCACCAGCATCACCATCATCATGTCTTGCTGTGTTTGTGCAGCACAAAAGCATTTCACTCCTGTGTGAACAGTGAAAGAAAGGGAAAAAAGGGAAAAGGCGGCCGTCTCTCATTTTCGTTCATTTCTCTCCTCTTCTATCTTCTCACGTTTTGGCAAGGAAACGGACGGACGCAGTTGTTGTTATGGGGAAAGTAGAATTTCTATTGTATGAGCCGAAGCTCAGATCTTTTTCTCACTCCCTCATCTTCCTTCTTTATCCTCTTTGGTCGTCGCCATCATCAGACTCCCTGGTTAGCAAGAAGGGTAGAAGAGAAGCATGTGAAAAAGCTAACGTTGCAAGTCGCACTCGTTCTATTACTTACTCTCAGAGAGAGAGAGTTAGTCGGAAGGCGAGGAGAATCCAGATCCTTGATATAATGCAGCAGTACCAGTCATAATGTTGGGAATATGGTAATAAAATTATTTCAGGAAACCCTAGAAAGAATCGGTAGTGGAGAAGGGACTGGTATGTTCTTCCACACTACTGCTCCTCACCAACTGTATAGAACAAAGTGAGGGTGTAGTATTGGATGGGAAATAAAGAACAAGTGATGTAGCATATCTTAGCTTCAGCCACCACAAGTTTGGCTCACAAAGGCTCCTAACTGTGCAATACCTAGCTCCCCATTTAAAATGCGTCTTTGGCCAACAAGCAGGGAGTAAAATCAGGAGTAGAGTTGAATGGGAAAAGGAAAACTCTTTCCGTTTTTTCCCCACTCCCGAGTCTTTCCTAAACCCGGGATGTCGCTGCTCTGTATTCCAGTGGAATAGAGGGAGAAAAGTGTAAAAACCCAAAATGAGAAACCGGGAGGCTGTTGTTAGCAGTACTGCCTCTGCCGTTGTCACTAGCTATTTCCACTCGGCTTTTACTTACCCTCCTCCCTTTACATGGGAAATTGGGATAAAGGATTCGGCCCATGTTGAGGAAATCAAATTGCTTGTGCTGTGCTCCAGAGCTGGAGACGCACAAACATGATACGTACGTAGATACTTGCGAGTATAAAATGGGGTTATGTATAGCTTGTAAAAAATGTATCCTTGTTGGGGAAGTCGAAAAAGCCTGGCAAGTAGGGAAAATGCATTCCTCTCTCCTACTATTATATTGACTATGTGCATACACACACTTTGGGATTGAGCGTGAATGCGTTCACCCAACAGCGTGTGTATATTTAGACGAGACGTAGATGAAGGTGCAGATGTATGCATAGGAATAGTACTTTGTAAGAGAAAAAACTGTACGGAGTCTTTGGGTAACCATGGAAACTGGAGTCTGCGGACTCTGGATCTCCGCTAGATCGAATTCTTCTCGTTCTCACAGTTAGTATCATGATGTTGGTCCTTTTGGACTTGTGTGATAATGCAGCTGGAGTTGTAAAGTAGAGCCGACCGACCAGTCTTAACAAAACCGACCGACGCAGTGCTCTGTGTTTGGGAAAAGAGAACGTCTCTCTCCCACTCTGTCGCTTTCCTCCTTCTCTCTCTTCTGCTGTTTCTGTTGTGTGTATGTGTTGGAGCCATTTTCAGTTTCACCGCGCGTCTCTCTTCCTCTGCGATTTCTACTACATTGTACATTTACCCCTGTGATATGAGGCAGATCCAGTATCGCTCCTGCTTCTGCCATTATTGACACTACAAGAACTCATAGTAGTTTCCCTACTATTGCCTCAATACTTGTCTTCTCCACTTTCCCAGTTGTTGTTCCACACATATTCCGTTCTTTCCCTTGCGTTCCGATCATCATCATCCCTGTTTGCCGTCCCAACCAATTCCACCGAGCTCTCGACTTCTCTTAAGAGAGAAAATAGAAAAAAAAGCCTTTCTTGACAGTACCATCCTCGAACCCGTCGTTGTTGTTGTCCCCCTCACATAGAATCATCATCACGGTCATAACAGTCGTTCACTTTGTGGCGTCAATACGAAACAATAACATCGGGCTAGATTCGCCGTTTTTGACAGAAATGAGTAGTCAGTGTGTTTGCTTACTTGGTTGTGTGCGCTCTTCGTCTATTATTGCTCAATAAACGGACCGTGACCTGGTGTGGTCAACTGACGACTTGTCGCGACATTGTGATCCACCTTTCAATTTTTTGTGAAGAGTGGTGCTGCACCTTGTGTGCAAGCTTAAGGCGGCTTAGAGCCGTATTTTTCAGTGTGTAAAGGTGACGACACTGTCTAACTTACCAACAATGGGTGGTGGACAGCAGGTCCACGTGGCAACTGTTGAATCCGAGGTCGAAGGCTACAAAAAGATCTCGGAAGCGGCCACTCTTCCTCTTGCCGAGAAAAAACAAGGCAAGTCTAAAGAAGAGAAGCCGAAAAAGGAGAAAAAAGAGAAAAAAAGTAAGAGTGTTACTGTTGTCGAGCAAACTGGACCTATTGGAACTGCTCCAGAGGAGTTTCCACTCCCTCCACCTGAAGACACTCTTCTCAACATCATGGTCCTTAATAGGTGAACAAACAATCATGTTTACATTTTATAGGAATTGTAGAATACTTCACTTTATCCTCAACAACTTTCTCTCGCTCGGCTTTCATCTTGACTCAGGTTCATGCTAAATTCTGATTTCGTAGCAGGTTACCCCTTTTGCAATTTTCCGGTGTGAACTCTACTTGCCGCCATGAGTTTACCGATTTCTGTCCCCTCAGGGGCTTACTCGCATGTCCCAATGATTTGACACAACATTTTATTCGTACCTCATTCCTTTTACTTCAAGCTTCGCTCGCATCAAGCTGGTTGCCAAACACAGTTCCAAAACTGGCAAACTAGTGTAAGCCTTCCTACACAATGGTCGCCAATTTCTTCTCAATGTTCGCTACACCACTATGCATCTCTCTTTCTCTCTCTCTCTCTGTAAATCCGTTTCATATTATTATTGCTAAACAAACTTGCATCAGTTATCCCTACTTTCACCTTAATAACTAGCTACCCTGCCAGACATTGCAACACATCGCGTAACATCTGAGAATTTCGACAGTCTCCAGTCTAAATCTTCTATTCCTATAATCATAGCTTTAGGGATATCATTTGAATGTTTGTTTAACAAGTTTCCCCTCATTTAACAAGCTAAGCTAGTAAGTTTGTTGGACTTAAGTGGAGAGCAAAAAGTTGGTAAACAAAAACCACATGCATGTAACACACAACACACCTAGGTAAACTTACAGTTTTTAGTAGGACGTCGACTTTTCATTAAGACTTCATTTAAAAAAATTGCATGTAAATTCTAGCAACCTGACTGTGCAATTGTGTATATGAAAGCGAGGACAAGTAACTCGGCCAAGATTCATTTAAACCTTTATGCATATTTTTCTCTCATGCATATGATGCATATAATATGCCATAAGAACCTTTGACGTAAGCTGGAACTTTACATGGTTGAATTGAGAAAAGGCGGATTGTGAAACTTGACACTGTTCACATTTTGATTTCAGTTATATTATCATTTTAAGTATATATAAGAATATATTGGAAAAGCATATATACTTGCATATTACATGATTACAACATTTAATGATAGTCATATACTCAAATAATAATGTCCGTCGATGTTGGTTTTTCGAGAAGGAATATGAGAACGAGTGTATGAAAATGTTAATAAGAATGTTAATGAGGGAGTCTGCTGTCACTTTATTGACTCAATTTCTTTATAACAGTATCGACAAAACCAATGGTAAGGCTACTGTTGTATTTGTTGATTTCAAAAAAAGCATTTGAATCGTTAAATCATGTTTTGTTTTTGAAAAAATT
>JAHZNA010004290.1:0-13569 GCA_027743935.1 Sinodicranocentrus sp. ZH6
GTTATTATTAGCAGCTTGGATCAAACGTATATGGCTTCATTTGTCTTTGTAAGCCGTAGAAAACTTTGAGTGATTAGATAATTCGAATAATATATTATGCATGTTAGATGTTGGCGTAGCGTAATGAACACGACGTTACTGTCAAAAGTATGGAGCATGGTTTAAAGTTCTACTTTCTTCCTTGGTAGGGCCGTTATCACTTTCTCTCATTTTCAGTTAGGCTGAACTTTAATCGTAGCTTGGAATATGCAAACGAAAAAAAATCAGTTAACTACACAGTAACTTTTATAATGTTTTGTTAATTAATGAAAATCTGTTAGAAACAAGTCAACATACAGAAGTTTCCTCTGTGTACATATGTAGAGTATTGGGGTGGGAGGAACAAAAAGGGAAGTGGAGGAAACATATTGTCGTCTACACACTGCTGGTTTTGTATTTGATAAATACAAATTGCAAAACTTCTGTGCAGACCTTAACGTAGTAATATTATTTTGCTCAGTCTTGAGGGGAAGCAAGGCAAGCAAAAATGAACCTTCGTAGATGATTAGATGTTAGGTCAAGTTATTTTTAGAACAAAAAGGAAAATACGCATGGAGCCAGAGGAACAGCTACTAGAGGTTGAGGTTAGAGATAACAGCACATGCCTCCGTGCGAAATTTTTTGTAGAAATGTGAAAGTTGATTGAATGCTGAGATGATGAAATATGTACCTAATACGTACATCAATTTTTGGGAGTGGAAGGCAGCTACAAGAAAACTTTAATCGCTAGCTGTCGCACATGTGGTTGGAATGATTATTGATAAAAAAGTTGAGCCTTGTGTGTTCTAGGAAGAGTTTCACGGAGGAAGATGTCTATGCGTATCTATGTATGCAAGAAAATTTTCAAGTACCTTCCTTACGTGGAGGAGTGTAGCACGTCTAGCATTTTGGCAACAATGTTTTCTGGATATTTGTCAAAATAAACGGAGAAAGTGTTGACGGATAACATACATTAAGTTCCTGGAAGCTTCGTGTACCATGAATCAAAACATAAAAGCTTTGCTTTATTCTTCATTGCTACGCCAAGTTGGAGTTCCAACTTTCCTGGTGGTGTGCAGGAATGCAAATACTTTTTAATATATAATACATATTTTGTGGCTTGTTCGCGTTCTTTAAAGGGTGTGGAAAGAATAACATGAAGTTTTAGTTAAAACTAAAATAGCTTTCGTCAAATTTGATGAATACCATGCCACGAATTTGTCAGCAAGTCTTGGTTATTACTTGAACTCGGTGAGTGACAAGACGATAACGAATGAGTAATTTTTAACTTCCACAGACTTCTGGTTATTTTATTTAGCGTATTTTCAGTTCTAAGAAAAGGGAAGAGTTAATGAAAAAGACAGTTTAGCTGAGACGGTCCAGGGCTATTCTAGAGAGGAGTGTTTGAGAACGTTAAGAAGTTTCTTCTTGAGCAAATAAATTTTTCTAAATTAGTTTTTTTATACTCCTACTTGTGCCACATAACCACAAGTTTGCTGGTTTATGGTGTGCTAGGAAATTTATTTTCCACAATTTATCTCTTACATTTCCACAATTATAAGGAAACATAGCATAATGGTTTTGCTACTGTGTTACTGGTGTAACTTCAAAAGTTGCATATTGCCCTGATACAGTTTCATGGCTGAAATGATAATAAATAAATGCTCACTGACTTTTAAAGTAAACTGTCTCAGCCCTTTTTGCTGGAAATGCTAATGCTTATCAACAGCCTTTTACGTCATTTTTCAGCCCATATTGTTGCAGATTTTTTTTTCTATTCCGGCACAAGAAGTAACTTTTCAGCCAAAATTAATGGTCCTTAACTTAGCCTAACTGCAAAGAATAAATTCGCCTTTTCCGAAATAGTTTACAAGCATGAAACCCTTTTGAGCATAACATTCAAGCTGAATTCTTGACGACATTTTTTAACTCCTAAATTACTCGGAAACCTACGTCTTCAGATAAAAAATAGTTCAAACTTACATGCACGTTTACGACATTTCATAAACATAATGGTTTACTTCTGAGCTGAGGAGAGGTTTCATATGCATAGTAATATTACGGTTGATGAACTCACAAAATTTAACTGCGAAATAAAGCTAGCCAACCATTAAAGTTTGCAGTCTTCAAGAAGGAAGTTTTATAGTCATTACTGACTGCAAAAAATCAGAGCTAAAATTCACTATTCAGTGAAATATTCCAACTCGACTCAGCAACTATAACAATTTTGACTACACTGTCTTAAAAATCTGAAGATGACCTAAAATTTGGATAATTAAGATACAAGCTGTTTAGTCTTATTTCGCAACAAAGCCACAGATGAAACATTGCAAAACTAAAGATTATTGCTTCATTGTAGAAATATTTCAGGAATATGTCCAAAAATGGAATTTAAGAGTTATAAAAAATGGATGTTGATGAAACGCATGATGCAGAATATTGTTGTGATTGAGCCTCAAATATATCAAGGGTAAAAATATTATCGAGCAGATGTAATCATTGTGACAAAGTAAGATTAGCTGGTAACATAGGACATTTATGACAACGAAACAAGATCAGATTTTACAAATCCAACTAGTCTCGTTTTTATTTAAACGTACAATGCGTTGAACTCAAATTCAGCATACGTGACTAGTAGTAGTGAAGTCATTCTACCTAGTAGTGAAGGTGTTAATTAGTCCAAGAATTAAAAATATTCGAATGACTTGAGGTAAAACCCCGAAGTACATTTCCCTCCGTTCAGAGCTAGCTGTATGACTCACAGTCACATGTTAAAAATAATTACCCACTGACATTTTTAGTATCTAAATCAATACCACCAGTAAAGTATGTAATCAAATAACATATTTGTCCACTCCTCTTAATCACCAACTACTAATTACTTTATACCCCACGTGTTTCTTTACAATATCAAGAATTTCCTTTTAGCTCTTGCAGAACCGTGGCAAAGTGAATTCATTCCAGAATTATAGTATTTTTCAGTCATTATTTGGGAACTTAATGAGCAGCTTCGTGTCCATAAACAAAACGAAAAGTCACGTACGGTTACATTCCACAGCGCAGGCAACGAACCAAAACATAAAGCGAACAACCCATTGACAAAGCAATCTTATTATAGCCAAAAACTGCACACCTTTTTCAGGGTAAAATACAAATTTAAGCAGAAAGGGAGCTTTTCCAAAAAGCTTCCAGGAAATAAACCATTGAATGCGTTCAAAGGATACTCCACCAACGCACCGCAACCACACAATATGACGGCAAGTTCCGTTTTCCTTTCACTTCAACAAACTCAAATTGGTCTTCCCAGCATTACTTTTACTTTAATCTTTCAATCCACTGAATCGAGACGCGAGAAACCCCGTTCAACGGAAGGAAAAGCATTCAACGAGCAAGATTAGCATGTTATAGTATGGTAGTAACATTTAGCTTGCGTGGTTCTCAAAGCAGTTAAAAAGCTATAAAAAGCGAATACGCTTCAGGATGTTTCATTTCATCATCACAAAGCATACTTGTACTCTCATCAAGTCAAGCTTAGAATTCTGCTAACGAGGGTGAAAACGGAATAATTGAAATGACACCGTTAGCAAATATTAGTGTAAAAATTTACCTACAACTACAATTCTCTTCCATTTATTTGCTTTCAAGTAAATATGTATAAAAGGAAATAACTAAAAACACAAACAGCCTAAGGGATCACTGCTGCTAAAAAATAAATTTCAAAGCAACTGTTTACTCCGTTTCAGTCTCATAGGCTACCTTACTTAAGCACACTGCTGAAAGGGCGTTTCTCAAATTGTGAAAAATATATATCCCTACTCTATTATGTTACTTATTGCTTTAACTAATATTGTATCATCATTTTCCACTACTAACACCATTCATTTGGATACTTGGAAAGAAAAAACGGAGAAAAATTAAATCTAATAAAACCAACTTCTTTTTTTCTTTCAAGTGTGTCGTGCTTGATCGCTTCAGTTATTTATAGAGTTCATGAAACTTTCTACCAAGTTGAGCTCCGCTCGGAAGCACATAATCGTAACACACACTAGGCACATGACCTCTACGTCTCCTCTTTTTAAAACCATTTCCCAGTTGCATTAAAAGCGTTCGAGAAGAAAAACGAAGCATGAGAGTTCTAGACACTCGTGTGTACCACCGTGCTCAAAAGTTTGTGATGGTGGCAACATGACGGGCCGTCGTAAACGCACATTTTTATGAATGTACTTGCTAATACCGTTTGCCCATAAAATGAATTGCTTACACTCATATAACCCAAAAGCCATCTTTGACGTTTCTGCATTTCTATATCTTTAGAGAAGGAAAGGGTTTCCTTTCTAAGAAGAAAGGAATTCCACACAACTCTTTTTACAACTATTAAAAGTTTCACAAAAAGTCAAACGACTTGTTCACTTATGCACATTGAACTAAGGAGAGTGGATGTACGGAACGTGAACGTGTCTGATCTTTGAATGCTCCTTTTGCTCTCTTGCTCATTCCTGGAGACGCTAACATTCTCAACTAGACCAGAAGTGCATTGCAACTGACATCCCTAAGAAAATCGTTGAGCAAAGCTAAATGTAAAGCCTCCTGGCATTTTCCATTTAGCTTCTCCTCCGTTTGTTTTCATTCTCTAGTCTTCTCCGTCAAGTGTAAAAAATTAAGGACTGCATTTAGCTTGGCTATCCTCCATCACCATCAAAGTCACTGAATGCGTGTAACCGTGAGCTGAGCGTGTAGTACGCACTCACAGGGGGATGAGTGACGAGAGCAGTACACAGTAAGTACTCAAGAGCACAAGTCAAGAAACTGGCCAGAGATTCGAGTATTAGGAGTTTTTTTGGTTGGGGTACAAACCACGCGCGTGATGTTCATGTAGAACTAAAAATACTCTAGAAAGATAAGCGGACAATGGAAATGCTACTGGCTAGTTGGGAGTAAAATAATACCTATAGGAATTCACACAGATTATGCAACATGAAGGATGTTAGAAAAATTCCGTATTCAGTACCATTTCCCCCATTTCACATTTTTTGCTTTTCCTCTCTGCGTATGTTGCAATTTTCCTCGGCTGGATTTCTTCTGGGTAAGCTAGACTAAAGGCTGGACGTGGAAAATGTTTGGTGAGCTTCTATTCTCAAACAGGAAAACTCAAAGAAAATCTTTGCTGACTTTTTTTTTCAAAAAGAAAAATCTCGTGTTATGGCTCTACTTGACTTTTAAGTTCAAGGAAACGGCCATGGCCAGCAAGGATATACTTACACAACCAGAAATACCCTCATTATACCTGTTTGTGGATTCCTTTCATATTCCAAGCGTAATATAATCACGTAGGTGTACAACCATCATCATAACAGATATTTTTATTGTTTGCCAAGAAGTCTGTGTAATTTCGAACCATGTGAATAATGCCTTTTTGACTTCCTTCCCGTCCTAAAGAATGTGAAGTAGGAATAAAAGGCAAAGCGAAGTTGAAGAGGAGTCAAAGCGAAGAAGAAAGAAAGTGAAACTTTTTGTAATTGAGTTGTGCTATGTTGAAGGAGAGTGTACGAGGGAACAACATGCATATAAAAATCTAATTTCACTTTTTCTTCTTATTCTTTCCAACTCCACCTCTCTTAATGTTCACTAGTCTTTCCTCTTTCCAGACTTATACTTCTCGTTTTTCTTGTTTACTTGGGAAAAGTAAGTTCACAGGCTTAAAAGATTTAGGAAGTTGAAACCTTTCTCGACTTGTGTCTTTCAAAAGGCATGTAGAAAGTACATACTTAACAACATTGATTGCTTAACTTGGCATTTCTAGAACAAACGTGTGGTTGAGTTCAACAGAAAGCTGTAACTCGTGGAGCAATGATACATAATGATAATGGTAGACAAATATTGAGAACTTGGGGTTTTCTCTCTAGCAGATGTTGTTTACTTCACCTGGGCGTACCTAAGTCACATTATATTAGGTATATAAGGTATTGAAATCATACCGACATTAAAAAAACAAGAGCAGCGTTATTGTCTGGAATATGACTCGAGAAATTTTTAGTACCACAGTTTGAATCTGAGGTAAACAGCAGACGCAACCGACTAAAACGATAAAGCAGTCTGATATGGGGTAAAATAGTCTTAAGGAAGATGTGAGAGTACGATAAACGCTAATACACCAAAAATGCTATATAAACCGAAGTCAGTTTCACAAAGCAAGGATTGTTCGAGATTAAATAAGTATATAGGAGGCTGAGAATATTTGATAGTACCATTTCCTAATTCTTAGTTCCTATTTCCCAATCTAATTTCTTACTTGCACAAAAGGAGTTTCCATTTACTCCGATATTGCTTACATTCAGATTATAAACAGTAATGATTACTACAATAATAAATTGCCATTAGTGCATCGACTTTCCATTAATTATCTTGTTAGTGCGATGATCAGTCTGAAACATTTGATATTGTGTAAATCTGTGTTCAGATAAGAAACTGGAAAATTAAATTAGCACAGTATGAGGATGTACTGAATTATATTTGAAAATTATAATGATTTTCGTTTTCCAGTTATCCTATAAACAGCAGTATGTTATTTAGTATGGAGATTGTGAAATTAAATTAATTTCCGTTAATCGGCTTTTGTGAGTTTATTTATACATATCAAGCTGATTTAACGTGATTATTTGTATTATATATATATTTGAGTATTTTAACAATTTCTTACCTAGCCATGAGGTCAACTCTTTCGTGTCTATTGTATCGTTGTGACCATTATTCTGAATACTTTTCAGCCCAAAGCCATCCGTGATAATTTGATCATCATCAAAGTAATCTCCATCTACGTCCACATCTGAAGGAAGATTATTGTCGGGATTATTTACGGGAGAGGAATCCATCATCCCACTGCTAGTTTCTAGCTCATCTTCATCCGAAGGTGTTGTCAGTAATATAGTGCTGGTGTTGCTGTTATGATTATTGTGATTATTTTGTCGTATCATGATGTTTTTCCCTTTACTTGGATTAATAAAAGTGTCAATTGCAGATGAGGATTTTTCACGTTTTACATGCTTCTCATCTATACTAATTAAGTCGTCCGCGTCCAACTCATAGTCTTCATCAAAATCTGTAGATTCTTCAGGGATAATTTGCTCACGTCGGATTTCTAATTGTTTTTTCAGTTCCACAATAACTGAATGAAGTTCTGTGAGTCGAGCTTCGTACACGGATGATTGGTTTTGATTAATATAGGATGATTCAACATCATTTGAGCCTTGACCCTGTAATATGTAAAGATTACTATTAAGTATTTTATTGTTTAATTTAAAATAAACTTGAACTTTGTAAAGTTATCGCATTATTAAATATCAGTATCAATGTAGCCGGGGGGAGGGGAGAGGCGTTATAGCGCCGTCAGGCGGAAAGTACAACAACTAAATTTAAAAAAGACAAAAAACTGCACCAGAAATATTTTGTTCATTTGTCATTATGCCCTGCCACCACACATTCCATTCGATTACATCTTATCAGAATAAATCTTATTCTTTTCTGAAGTCATGATGGTATAAATGATCATTATCTAACTTCCTCTTTTTCACTCAGCAACACACCCTTATTGACTTATGACGTCTTATAAACTACACTTTGCAAGGAGCAACTGTTACCACTTCATTGACTTTCGAATTTCATAGCGATTAAGCAACAAGATAATGTAGCTGCACATTAGGGGAATGAGCAGAATGAGTGACTTGTCGTTCACGCAGACAGAGAAAACTAATTGAATGTAGAAAAGTAGCAAAAAACCCCTTAAGGGGGAAACTGATGGAAACTACACATGCATAACGACATAAAAATTTGTTTAAAAAAATACGATTTTTTTGCAAGTATCAATTTACTTTCCAGCCCATACATCCGCCTACTCCTATTTCATTCATTTTCATGCATGCAGCCAGAATTAGTGTGCCGATCTTCTGTCTCGCTGAGTAAAGTAGCAAGGCAGATAATAACCCTTTCTAATCCTATTTCCTTGTTTTACAAGCGAGAAAAAAACATAAGAAATCTGGTGAGATGGAGAACTCGAAGCAATGAAAAGCGAGAAAAAGACTAATGAGCTCCATACATTTTCTCACAAAAAAACTAACAAAAAACTAGTGCACACAAGACAGATCCTCTTCTCAACAATCGCAACGTCTCCAATACAACGTTTTGGATCTTGTACATTATTTTTTGAGACCACACACACCATGATTATGAAAATCCTGAATGGAAATCATAATCAGTAAGCAGTTACATCTAGTTTCTTTCTAGGCTTTGTGCCTCTGACAAGAAAAATGTTCATAATAAAAAACTCATTAAGTATGGCTTTTCCTATTAAAAAAGATAAAATGCCGACATTCCCATGTTTTCTCCTTCGGATTACTTTTTTATGAAGCAGGCAAAGTAAATACTCAAGGAAAGGAGAGAAAAATGGATGATCTCGATTTAATTTCAGACTCATCTGTTCCTATTTCTTATGCATACCGTTCCCTACATTTAGGACCACATGCTGTTTGTGGTCGACTTACCTAGATGTTTTTCTTTGTGGTCTTTTCTGCTCACACTTATTTTTTGTTGTGTTTTTACTGAACCACATATATGTAGCATATTTACAACGTAGAAATAATTTTTTCAACACACAACACGCGAAACCAGGGTACAAATACACATTTAGTACACAAGCAAGTATCTACCAGACTGTGTAATGATCTTTGTTTGTTTCAGTATATGTGTTTTTTGCTTGGATGTTGCTGCCTTTCCACTCACTCATGCACTACTTATTACCCGTTGGGTAGGAAATGGGAGGATACAATAAATACATGAAAGTTTTCCCAAGATGAGGAAAGTTGACCTGCTTTTTTAAAAGTCCCTTTTAAGAAAGTATGCAAAATGATAAGTTACTCCTTTCATTTTCGAAAATGGATGTAGTCTTAGGCATCTAATATTACGCATTGTGTAATTCTGGTGTACATACCGTTTGGTGGTTTTCCTGTCACTAAAGCAAAAAAGAAAACACGCTTGTTTGTAGCTTGAGCTTGAGTACATTATATCAGATTGGATTTTATACAGTCCCGAAAGATTCATGCATCCATTCTGCTTTGAAAACAAACTATTGATTTTCTCTTCCCATATCACTTTCTTTCATTTGACAGAGCCGGCTTTTAAAAAAGTATCAACGGCAAGAGTTGAACTTGTCTAGAATAATTCTTCACTTTCACCACAACCATCAAGACTGATCGGGTGTATACACACTCAGATAATGTATCATGATCAGCATTGCACGCGTTTCTTCTCAATACACATTCTACACAGGAAAACTAATAACGTTCACACAGGAGCTTGAAGAGCTCACCACGAGTTGCTTTGAATGTGGAGAAAAAATTTCTACTGAAGCTACTTTCCACTACCACAGAAGAAACCTTCTAACAAAATATCTGATGCACCTACACTGCTTTAACTTTCCATGAAACTTTCCTGGCAAGTTGAGAGAAAGAGTGTGAGAGTCCAAAGGAGAAAGCAAACATTCAGGGAACACAGTCAAGCAAAATCTATATTCATGTACATGGTCAGGGGAAATACTAACATGCGAAGTGATGTGAGTGAACTTGTAGAGCACAGGAGAATCAGGCGATATACTTGTAATATTCGCGATATCTAATGATGCATCTACTGGGACATGTGCTCTTTGCTTTACGCCTTTTCCTTATTTTCACCGCTACGCATATCCACTTGAACTCGGAGGAGTACTCAAAAAGCAAAGTTTGCATGTTATCATATTATGATCAAGGAATACATACACATACACCATGCCGCAAGTTTACATACAAAAGGTGTGTTGCCTTTCCTGGTGAAAGTGAAGACGTATAACTTTGTATACTTATGGTGTATGCCAGTCTCAAAAAGAATTCGGCATTGCCAATACAAAGACAATATGACGGGCGGAAATTTTTTCCATTTTTTATAAGTATCTTCTTTTTTCTCCAGTTCTCTGTTCACTTCGCTTTGTTACTTAGCTAGTTTAACATTTCCCAGAGACATATACTTCCTATTTGTAAGGGTATGTAACTTTAGGTGTATTTTATTATGCTTTTATGAATAATATACATAATACAAACAAGAAATAGAGTAGTGAAATTCTCGCACGCTACACACTCTCCTCTTCCTTCCTCTGCTAAAAATCAATTTCCGTCGAAATATCCTTTTACAACCCACCGGCGGCACCAACTAACGGCCAGCTGCAAATGAGAAGCCAAGTGAAGGAATTTGTGTCGTATAGCTTCAAGCATGTCATGACTAATTGCATACTATTATAAGAGTATATTAAGGTGGGCTATTTTTAGCAAAATTGTAAAGTAGTTTTATGGAAATGGAAATTGCACCTTCGCTTACTGTGTGTTTTTCGGGTTGGGTGAGGATTTGACTACAATCTGACCTGAAAATACAGTTTTTCCATTTCCTTTGTCGGAAACAGCGACAATAATAATTCCAGAAATATGAGTATCAGCAGGAATTCCTGTGTGAATACCGATGTAATTGTAAGTCTTTCATACAAAAAATAACTCTATATGACGACAAGTCAGTCGACATACGTACTTGTAGTCTCCATTTCCGGTAGGGGACTGAAAGTGAAAAAGTTAAGAAAGGTGGAAATTATTTATAGCTTCTGATTCCTGACAGTCATGCTAAAAAATGAAATATAAGATTATCCGTGCTCATTGGTTGCCTCTGTCCTTCTTGACTAGACTAGCTAATCAGAATTTGAGCAATAAATACGCAGTAAGGAGAGTGGATTGGAATCGAGAAATGCAAAAGCAAAGGTTGATGTTTCCCTATTCCCATCATGTTCAACTAGCTCTCATTTTCAAAAGAAGCGGGTCAGATTGAAATGTGCGTGGTAGTTAACGTTCTTTCTGCCTTGGCTAGATCAAAAATAAACTTGCAACTACTCAATAAATTTCTCATTACTTTCCTTTCACTACATTTCATTTGTCACTGATTGCCTTCTTTATTTCTAACGAAAGCTTCCCCATCCGGTGAACATATTGCCACATATTACTGATAGCAAAAGCAGTATTTTCGCAACTCGAGAAGCATGCATACGTAGTTCATTACTTTGATCATGCGAATAAATCCTGGATTTGTTCTTTCCTGTTATAAGAAGCTAACATTAAACAGAAAAAAAGAATTTCGAAATTCATCGACACAAAATTGCTTTTTGTAGGTAAAAACTAGTTTCGTTCAGTTTAATAAAACAGATGGCATAGATTGGAGGAAAGGACAGGGTAAATGTTCTGAAAAGGAAAAGATAAATGAGCGGAGAAAGGACAGAAGGGGAAGCATGAAGAAAAGTAGTTTTTTTTATTTTGTATCCATTTACGTATGGTTTCTTTTTTGTTGTGAAAATACCAACCTGAATATTGCAAAGGGTCTCCTGAAGCACATTCTTTTCCGCTGCCACAGAAGCAAGCTGAGACTTGAGAGCGAAAATTTCTTGCTCCAATGGTGAAAGACCCCCGCTGCTGTTCGTCGTCGTCATAGTCGGTGTCGCTGTCCCAATTCCACTGGATGGGGACGTTGTGATCGCGACTGGTGCTGCTGCCTTTGTGGGTGACGTGGTAATCGATGTAGAAGGGCTACTCATACTCATCGTGTGTACTGTTCTCCTTGCATTATTTCACTGTAGCTGAAATAAAATAAAAAATATCAAAAGTAGAAAGATTATTATCCATTTTTATGGAATTCAGAAAAACCTAAATGCAACTATTTAGTAAATTTCTGCCCCTTAATCTAATTTTCCTCAGAATCAACATCAGTTGATAGTGAGTAACAGATTAAATCTTTAACTCCCATTTACAAGCCAACCTCCACAATAAACTCGGCATGGAACCACCCACATGCTGGAGATTCTATAAATATCTCGTTAATTTTTTCCAGTCCCACCCATTGCATGAGTTTTTAGTACGGCCACTACGAAAATGCTTTATGTTGACACTACAAACACCTCCACCAGTGCCCACATATATCTTGATTTAATTAATGTAACAAATTTTCACCACAAATCTGTCCACACAGTAGTGAAATCCACATATTTTTTCGAGTCCGTCCTCCTCAAAGAAATAGCACGGGCCCAATCTGGAAAAAAATCCGACTGTTTTTTATAAATTCACACAGCCAGCAAAAGTCCAACCTCGCAAATCACGCAGTGCCTGTGGCTGCCGCCTTTCCCAGTTTCTCTACTCTTCCCCACCAGTATACCACACTTGTAGAAGTTGTAGACTTCAATTAAACATAGCTGCAGGGAGGAAAACGATAAATGTCATCTACATCCCATATTTCATCGTCACTCTCTGCTGCTGTGTAACTAATTCTTTATTTTTCCTCTGTGTACCACTTTTTTTCTTCTCATGGTTGCATACTATCTTGTGTATATCTGTAACGGTACGTTAACGGATTTTATTAGCAAAAAAGGAGCACCGATTTAGTAAAATTTTACCGAGGAATCATACTAGAGGATAAAAGAAAAGCACAATAGCCAAAGCTGCTTCTACAGTCGACTGGGTTGTTTTTATCCAAACCATGGCATGAGTCCGCTTTTTCTGGATTTATACGTGCTTTGCAAATAAATCATTATATTCATTCATACGCCTTTAGGATTTTCCGCATAAGGCCCACTATTGTGGACCCTCAGCTGGAATTTTTTTCTACGATAATGAGGTCACTTTTGCCTCAAGTAGAGTGATCACATCAAGTGAACCATAACTAACTAGAATGCCATACTACACAGCCTTGAAAATGTAGTAGTTTCAGCTACTGAAAACTTTGCGAAAATGGCAAGAGCTTTTTCTTGCATTCCCTTGCGGGACTAAGACAAGCCAAGATCTTTTCTAGTCCTGATGGGGCTTTACCACGAATGCACTCAAACTTGGGCAGGATTTCTACCATGAGAAAAAAGTACTTTGTAACAATGCAGTAAACTCAAAGAAGACAAGATTATCTTGTTTGCACTTCATTTTGAATAATAATGTTAGAGATTTTTTTAACGACGACTGCCACACTCCTTGTGACATATGAGGGGCATGCCATTTTCAAACGAAGAGTTGAAAAACATTTCTTCGTTTCTCACCATGTCATTTAAGTTTCAAGAAGGAGTCAGTAAACAAGAAAGATATTTGCGAAACTCTTATCACCTTTTATTATCATTTCGGGCTTCTTTCTGTCTCCGTGTCTGAGAAAGAGCTCCCTCCGACAAGCCAACAACACGAGCCAAAAATATTGCCAGCATCTGCTGATCTCTTGTGTATGCGACATGATGGGTTTACAGAGTATGAATCACACACAATGCACTGCATCATATGGCACTAGAAGGCCCGTTGCGCGCTAATCGCACAACAGATTTTAAATGAGTCGATTATTCAATTTTGTTTCGACGCTGGTACATTGACATTTCGAAATGGAATCAGTGAGTTTGGGTTTAAAAATTTAGTCAATTGTCCGAAACCCCAAAATCTGTCAGCTGACCAACTAAACTGAACAATCAGTTTCGGT
>JAHZNA010004291.1:0-19083 GCA_027743935.1 Sinodicranocentrus sp. ZH6
ATTTAAAATGAATTCTGTCGAATAATTCCAGCACTTTTTATAAGTGGACCTAACAATTTCTTAATTTTCGGCATTCACCGTACGAACAAACAAAATATTCACAGATTTGAATATTTTTGAGTTTTTGAAATCAATAAATATATATAGATTACGAAATAGATATTACGCTACTACAGTACACATAAAATGACAATCTCCACTAGAAAACTACAAACTAAATTATCTGCACAGATAACCAATTTGATGATAACATGACAACATTCTTTTTACTTTACAGTGCATTCATCCACACTACTTTAACCCGGTGTACTTTATATGCTCATTATAGGCATGCTGCTTAAGTAAATCAATATCTTCAAACCTAACTGAGCACTTTATACACGGGAACTTTGATAAGCCACCGTAAATTCGTCTAACCGTCTTTCTTAACTTTTGATTGATGTATCCGACAGTATCCGTAGAAGATAAAAACTCGTTACTTTCTCTTTCTATCAATTTTCTTTTTCTATCACTCACCCTCAAACTACACTTTTCTGCTTTTCCTGAAGGTGAAATAATAGCATCCTGCTTGCTCTTAATTGGCGACGTGTGTACGGCTTCTCCTTTGAATCCGTCATATTTCGTGTGCACTGCTTTCACATGCGAATATAGCGTTCTTTCTTTAGTAAACGGTCGGTTACAATGCTGGCACATGAACATCTTCGGTAATGGAGCAGGCTTTTTGGGTGAAGCCTTTGGAGGACTTGCTTCCAGACTTTGACTGGACTTGAGCATGATTTCTTCTTCATTAATTGTTTGAGTATTGGCCATAATAGCTACTGGATTATCGATTAAGTCCTGTGTTTCAATGGAAGTCGTTGATTTTGAAGAGTTGCTTGATAAATTAACACTGTCCCTTTCTTCATCAGAATCGAATAAAGTGATAAGCTCAATATCATCATCAAGGTCACCTTGGACAGTTTTACTTGTATTCACATCTTCTTGTGTGTTACTGTTTCTGTCTAAAATGGGAGACAATTTGTGTTCGTGTTCCGTTTTCATCGTGAGGCTATTCGCAGTGGTATCAAAACCCAGGGAATGAGGTTGTGCTTGACTATGAGACGAGCAGATCTTCCATTGATTACATGAAATTTTTTCTTGATTCTTCTTCACTGATGGTTGATCTTTACTATTAAAGGCGCGAATGTCTTTAGCAGTATTCTCTTGCTCGTGAGATGTTCCATTTGAAACCAAATCCGTTAAACTTGAGTTGGTGAGTTGGGGGGAGCTAATGAAAAATATTTGTGGTTTATGCAACGTAAATGTCATCGTTTTTCCACCACGTACTATTCATTTCATTATATGAAGCCAATACTGTAGCTTAGCCGTATATTTTAGCCATATTTTCATACTTAACTTTTAGTAATACTTTAAACACGTTAATAGAACCTACCTGGTTGGTGTTGTAGTTGACACGGAATGATATTCCAATAAGTGTTTATTGTACATCGCGAGAGAAATGTAACATCTTTTGCACTGTATGCAACGATAAACTTTGGAGACATATACGAGTTTAATCCCCTCGTCATCCTCAGGAGAATTCATGTTTGTAGAAGTATATTACGAAGTTGAAGTATGCACTAATTAATTTCAGTCGATAAGTAATTGAGTAATTTCACTAGTTAGAACAGCACAAACAAAGTCGAAGTTGAAGAATAAATGCTTGTACGTAAACACACCCAGATAATATGCTAATGGATACAAGTCATTGCCTTATAAATGAACGATGTGCTATATAGAGTCATTAACTTAAGCAAAATAATGGACTTTGACATCATAATTATAATATGTAAAATATAACCAAAATATTCAATTTTCAGGAAAATACACAAATTTGAAAAAGTACGCACATAATTAGTAATAGCGGATCTTTGACAGTACAGTATATAGAGTTAGCTTGTACTGTATTATTACAAACTCATTACATTCTTTAATTTTTGAAACCACCAAGAAAATCTAAAAAATATGTCCTTTATCAACTGTGGTTCAGGGTGAAAGCACTATATATCTATATGTTGGATTTATTGCTTTGGGGTACGTATAAGTAGTTATTTAGTTTTTCCTAGGTACGCATGTCTTCCAACAAAAGGTTTAAGATCGGTAAAAATGTGATACGGATGTAGTAATGCTTCTGCTTCTTAAACTATGCGTAAGTCAATACAACACAGTAACAATGTAACATATACAGTTCATTTCATATATCATAATAAATAGATGGGGAGGGGACTTGAGAACATTTAAAGTTATGTACTATGGTACATACATTCTTTCAGGAAATATTGGGTTGTTTTTACTAAATGCATTACATTCGTAGCCTTCAAAATGCATTCGACGAAAAGGTTACTTATACACAAAAGCACTGCACTCTCTTTGCATGAACCAGTGCACCTTCCACCTCTCATAATCTTTGCTGGTTTGTCGATCCATACAGATAACAGAACTCGGCAGAAAACATGAAAGACGCAAGAATATCCATTATGAGAAATATACCATAAAAACTGTTTGTCAACGCTTTTGTCCCATGCATATGCTTTTAACAATGCCAATGAGTGATGCCTGAATGATTTCGTCTCGATCCCTATTAGACAACATCCCTCGTTTCTAGATGTATGGCTTGGGTCGTGGGTAAAATTTCTGCAGTGGTTTCCTAAACGAATTTATTTTAAAGCAAATCTGGAAAATTCAAAAATGGTTACATGTAATTTATAATTTATTCAGGCCAGTTGGTCATGAAATTGTGAGTAAAAATTGGGACTTTTATGCGCCAATTTTATGCAAATGCTTATCTAAATTTTCTCCTCTATACTCCACCTTTGTTTTGTTGTTGCATGAGATCGAGATGGACATTGACAATGATGCATTATTATGTCGTCTGCTATTCATGTAGGTCCATATTATTATACCTATGCGAATAGGGAAAAGTAAAAAAATATAGGAACTCTGACCTAATGTGAAGACTGGCCTGTGTGAGATCAACATCTTGTGGCTTCATAATTAGATTAGAAACCTTATAGCAGGTCCACCACTTCGTTATGGAAAATATTTCATTGGTCACAACATGCGTTTAAAAACGAGAAGTCCGAATCTGCCATTTGCTTTTTCACAACGCATTTACCATTTCAATTCTAGAATTGATTGAATGCAGTACGGCTATTTATTCTAGACTTTTTAAATGTTTTGCAAGATGTGTTTATTCATTAGAACCAAAGGCTCATTTATTTAGCCTAACTCAACCGAACACATACCTTGTACTTTAATGCATAAATTAATTGAAAAGGTAGCTTTAATTTGTAATTGCAAACATTTCCGACACATTCTCCCATGTTCCATTATGCGGACGCGGATTTAAACCAAGAATTTTGGTAAATATTTGATATTCATCCACGAGTCCAATGGCTGGGTGAACTATCCCTTGTCTGAAAGCTTAGAAGATAAACACCACAATCAGTAAAAGTACAACTACCTAGGACATGCATATTTAGTACATATAAACTACATTAACAATTAGGTATGTATTGAACCCCATGGTTTATCATTTTTACCGGCTCGATAAATACATAACCTAAGAACTAATTGTAAACACGGGTTTTATTCTTACCAGGACCACGAGCAAAAAAGATCGTTCTCATATCGGCCATTCCGTAATATCCGTGTGTTCCTTCGTAAGGATTTGGTATTGATGCTTTATTATCGGACGGAATCTGTTTATCTCCTTCTAATCCAACGATAAAAAATCCAGGCTTAGCGACTAAAAGAATGTCATGAACAAGTTTGCTTTCTTTGTAATGGAGCTCGTCAGGGATGTCTTGTTTCTTGAACACATTCACTCCTGGTATGGTTAGGAGTTGTTCGTAGAGCTGCACAAATATTTACAAGCATAAAGATGACCAAAAAGCCCTCCATTTTATACAAACATCTTTAATTTAGTATGAAGATGAAAATCACAATACTAAAGAGGATTCTATCTAACCGAGTCAACTTTTCCATCAGTGGCAGCAATGGAAACCACAGCCCCATAATCAATTACTTTGTAAATGTCATCAGTATTGACGTGTTCATTTAGCTTAATGTATTTAACGCCAGAGTCTTTAGCAATATTTGTCATTCCATGGTCGCTTGTAATTATCAGATTCACCTAAAGAGAAAATGATTTCATGAGAAATATCAGCATTCCATGTTTTAACCTTATTGGAAAGGATAAAATCCAGAAGAAATGGGGGGAGGGGATAAAATAAAATGTGGCAATATATACTTTCTCTTGTAACCCTTGATTTTTCATCGAATATAATAACTCGAGAAGTAAAGCATCCACGTGCGCTACAGCGACACGTAACTCGTTAGAATCTGGGCCTCTAGCGTGACCTGCATGGTCTATTGAATCATCATAAACCTGAAACAACATACAACAACTGTGTAACATAATAATATCGTGCCAATAATGCTAACAAAAGTCAGGGAAGTCACATTACATGCACGTAATTTTTGACTTTAATTGACAGACAGGTTAAAGATTTTTTAATAAGAGGATGAAAGAAGTTCATAAATTATTTATATCCCAAGAAGCAAAAAAAGGTCAATTACCATTGCCAAAGAATAGCCTCGTTTAAGCCGGTTCAATGCTTTATTTAGATGCTCCCTCAGTCTTAGATTTACATCTTGATATGAATATCCCGTACATTCTGTAGGCATGATATTTTCGTATGGGACATCACAACTTGCAAAATTAGCCAAATAAGATTTTTGGCCAGCGTTGGTTGCCGTAATCCACAAAGGTTCCGCTGATTTCCACCAGAATGGCGATTTCGTGGAATTGCCTTTCAGTTGGAATACAGTTTCCGGCATATCTTTATCCCTAAGCTGGAGCATATAGTTGCCCAAAATATTATGCTGTGAGGGATATAATCCCGTGACCAACGTGGTCCAAGATGGATACGATAAGCTTGGAAAGATTGGCTCCACGTACGCTGCTTGTACTCCACTTGAAATTAGCTGGCGAAAGCCTGGTAGATTTTTCTTTTGACGGTCATAATAATCCCATCGAAAACTGTGTATAATGATTAAAAATTATTACTACTACTATTAAAACATCCACCGAGTTCCGAATTATTATATTATTAATAATTATTCCAAATAAATACCCGTCTATAAGTAAAATTAAAAGCTTTGGTGACAAACTGTCAGGGACTGGAACACTTGACTCGACATCAGGACCACTTTCATCACAAGTTGCGCTTTTTAGTAATGAAAATAATAGTATACTTATTATGATCTTCATTGTTGGTAGAAACTGAGTTAGTGTCAACGCAGCCATATTACGGCAAAAAATACTTTACTATTTGCCTCTATTCTCAGACGACAGATAATGCGGAAATCGAGTGATCCAATCGAGTGCACAATACCAACACGCCAGAAATCTCCAACTGCTAAACATTCTCTATCCTCGAAATCCTCCCCTATTTATAGAATCATGGAAATTGAAGTTTTAGTGCAGCATTCTATCAATATATTATGTATTCTGTACAAGTTCTGTCTGGAAACTGACAAGCATTTTTAATGAGCTGATAAAATTTACTTACTTTGCTTTACTTGTCAATTGAAAAGAGTAGTCAGCTAACCTGAATCTGTCTTTAAATATGATTTCTTCACACGCATACAGTTGCACAAAATAAGATACAGACAAGAGTGTATACAACTATCTTAAATTCCACCCTTTTTAACCCCCGTCGAGTCGAGCGGACCCTTTAGAAGATTAATTTTTAACTTTTGTGTATATATGCTAGCAAAATCAATGTTTCTAAAATCGGGGTTAAATATAAATTTCTTAGGTCAGAAGTGCTACTTGCAAGTAGTCTCATCTGAAAGAGCTTGAAAAATAGTTCTTGATTCAAGCAAAAATATCGTTATCAGTTTTGTGCTTTTACATTGTAAATCTGATGACCATTTTAAGCATTTTCATTTTGTACATGATTTCCACTCCAACGCTTTCGAAGTATTTTTTATATGTATTCATAATAATACATTGAGTTTGCCCACTGTTGCTGGCATCCTTCCGATGTACTTTTGAGGGACATACTTGACGTAGAATTCGTATCCCCCATGTTTTTCTCTTTTAGCAACCATAAAGCAGACATGGGTACTTTTACTTGTGGAAAGTTAGTTTTTCCATCTGAGATAATTGTTAGCTGTTTGGTCGAAGGTGAATTTTTTAAAAGTTTTAGTATCCTTATCTTCTGATTATCGCATTGACAAAAGTTTTGCATTAACCCTCCTTCCTTTAATTGTCTACAGGTATTTCACATTATAAAAATTGTTATAGATTTTTACAGCTAAGAATAGCCCGTTTTGGGATCGCTTCATGTTAGGTTCGCTCGTATGTATCCTAAACAGGTATTAGGTATACCTTGAAATTTGGCCCAGTCAGTGCATATATCATTCTTTAAAATCAAAGCTTTGAGTCGATGAGTTTACAATTTACAAGTTACACAATCGACAAGCCAGTCCATTTACTTATCAGATAGAGCACATGCATTTTAAATGCGTATTAGTAAACTAAAATCTACATAGTAAATCCCAGATTTACAGCAAGTTATTGAATTGCATTTTGAATTACAGGTAAGCAAGCCTGTCACTAAAAAATGTCTAATTTCGATGCATGGCATGGCCTATATATTGTCGAGCCTCGATGAGACGAAGTTATGATAATACGCTTAGCAAGAGTACATGCTAATGCAATTCGCATCCTGACCTTTTTGTTTCAGGAGAAAGTTAGTTAACCTGAATTCTACTATCCTTGATCACCTAACCTAATGTGTGTAGTCCCCAACCGACATGCGTACGTAAGGTAGATGACATACCCTACATGAAACCTACTTGGTTCGTGTACAGAGGGGTTTCTCCCTTATTTGGTTTCCAAAAACGTTCTCATCTCTAATTCGTGAGCGTTTTTAGAATTAGTATATTATCAATCACCATCACCGTTCGGTCGGATATACTCGATAATGTTTTTAGAATATTAGGCACCTATTAGTTCTTATTTATTAAAAATCATTATGTTAAATGGATTTACCCGATATGCTTTACTGCATGACGTTGAGTGATGCAATGATCTCGTTATCGTTTTGCGTTAACTTACCGTGTATTTTTCCATATAATTGATATTTAAAAGTCAATGTATTAACGTAAATCTGTTCTTACTACGTATTCATGTTATGTTATTTGAAAACCCTCAAATTTGTTCCATTTTAATGCACTAACATGAAAAAAATGCAGATGCAGGACCAGTTTATTTACATACCAATCACGTCGATTTTTCTCTACCTAGCTAATGTAATGAGTGCACGGGATCATTTTTTAGCTTAACTCAATGACTCATACTATGACTATGACGCAACCATTCGTTATCAAATAAACCTTCTAAATATCAATCATTCATGTGTTGATGTAGGTCATAAAAACACTCCACCCGTAAATATTTATTTTTTACAATTTTAGTATTCTAACTTCACGCTTCAAATACCGTTGAAGTTTTTGGAGACTATTAGCTATTATATTAGCTTAAAAGCTTTTACAATCATAATGCTACAGAAAATCAACGGTCAACGTATAGAGTTATTCGAGTTCTATACAAAAAGCTTCTGTGACTTATACTTGCTGGGCTCGCTTAAAAATTTTCTTCTGCATTTCTTCGTTTTGCAATTGTTCTAGGGTAAGAAGTGAGATGCCCAACTGGTCCTCTCTGGTGAAGGGTTGAGCCATTTGCTTCAGCCATTTCTTCGATATCTAAAATGTAAATATAGTTTGCTTGTCAGTGAATTTCCAACCAAAGTCCAACCGTGATGGAAACATTATTCACGAAGATTGTTACGAAAGTTTTCAGCACACTTAAATCAGCGTTTGACCAACCTGAATCGATTCTTCTACAGAAAGATTGCAGAAAGAGCCTCTTAGGTGCTCCTGGATCCATTTAGGTAGCTTATTTTTCTTATCTGATCTTGAAAATCTCTAGACAATGGACCCAAAATAAAAAATACATTAAAATAATGTACATTAAATTGTAACAACCAGTAGACGATGATAGTACAACAAAAATGACCTACCTTGTCTGCAAATATCAAAATACCGTAATCTGTTTTCCCACGGAGAGCTCGTCCCACACATTGAGCAGCATGTCGCATCGCATCGAATGTAAGAAAATCGTTTTCTTTTATCTGTAACAGTAGTAATTTTATATTGCTATTAAATTCTATACTTTAAAAAGTCTGTGCAATTAAGAAAAAATAATGCAGCAGAGAATATACATGAATTCACCTGAAATTGATCTCTAAGATACTCCAGTCGAGCTTTTAGAATTTTTGATTGTGTATACACGTAAGGAATTCCAAACATAAGCACAGCTCGTCCTAAATGATGGTCAAAATCGACTCCCTCAGATACTTTTCCTCGGGCAACGGATAATAATACTGCACCTCTCCCATTTTCGCAGGCCTATAAAGTTTGCTCAGGTATCATTATGATATTTACTAATATAACTGAACACACGTGCACATTTCGAAGAATGTATGTTAATTAAGAAAAATAGTAAATAAAAGCAAACAACAATAGCATGTACATATATACAGATTAGTAATTGGTATTAGTTATACGTGCGCACGTTTTATTTCAAATTACCTTAAAGGTTTTCTATCAATACAAATTTTTCCGTTAATGTCTTTTAAAAATCCAGATGGCGATTCTTGCACGACATGTTGCACCCTTAGTCTCATTTTTACATACTCGACAAGCTTTCTCATAAAAAATACAAAGTGCTCAGCATTTCTTATGTTTCCAGGTACAGCTTCTTGAAGGATTTCATCTGGTAAAACTGGATTAGCTAAAACTATATCGGTTTCTCGTGCAACGTTTGCATCTTTAAGACCTTCAAGTAGTCGATGGTACTCTTCCTTGAGCTTTTTGCTATCTCTTTCTTTTAGCCTTTAAATTCAAAAAATAAACGCGAAACACAAACATAAAACTTCGAATAACAATGATATATTAGAATAACTCGTTCAAATTACTATGGTCTTACTCATCCACAATTTTTTCCAGGGTTTGTAAATTATTGGAACACTTATCCAAGATCCTGCGATTAATTTTGACGCTCATAGAGTCGATACAAACATTATCTACAAACATATGAAAAAGGTGTTACGTGACAAAATACTAACAATAAGATCAAAGATCAATAATACCCATAAATAATGAGACCAATACTGAAGAAAACTGAATTGTACATCTAAGTTGACACAGTCAATTACCGTCATCTATTATAAAAATAACCAGAGTAAATGCAATGCATATACCTATATTATGAGCCTCATCAAAGACAACAACTGAAGACTTGGACAGCTCCTTTGAAACTATTTCAGCAATTTTTGGATCCAGTAGGTAGTGATAACTGTAAACCACGATGTTTGCATGGCTAATCTGCATGATGTTAACAAATTTTAAGAACATTAATAAACAGCTTACGGCAAACTTCCACTTCTTATTTTGTTTTCAACATAACTTACCGCTTGTCTTGCAACAAAATATGGACACCAACTCTTTGCCTGTCCATACTCTTTGAGATCCTCTAAAGTATATATTCCAGGTGGCAAGGGAAATTCCCTTCCATGCAAATCAAAATTTTCAAAAAAGCTACAGACAGGGACTTTTTCATCTTGCTGATGTCTGGCTCGTACATGTGAAACAGTTAAACTTTGACATCGTCCATCCACAATTTTTCCCTCCTTCTCTTTGCTAACCTTTAATTAAACAAAAAGACGGTACCTCCAGATTAACTGTCAAAAATGGCTATTGTACATTTTCACTTTATATTTCAAGCAGTTACATAATATCTGTTTAGAACATAGTTTCAAACGTACTGAGGGATGGATGCACAAATTTTTTCTAGCGCTTAGTGCCAGGCCCACAAGTTTGGGTCGTTCGCCAGTTTCCTTTTCATAGAAGTCCATGAGATTACCTAACTCTACAACGACTTTCTCAATTTCTGGCAGTGTTCGAGAACAGTAGATGAGTTTGCTGATGTGTAAAGGATTAGCTCGCATGTATGCGATAATTAAAGATAAAAGAGAGACAGTTTTCCCAGTACCAGACGGCATTTCCAGCATACAATGCCCCTATGCAAAAGCAGAATCAAATTATCTTTTTGTGCTGATGTCGTTTGATTACTTGAACTTTGAACTCAACAATAGTTTTTTTTCATAGTCTCTTTCAAATAGCAGAATCTTTAGTTTTACCTTCGCATCAAGAGCTTTCTTAAGCTCCGTCATGTAAGAAAATTGTTCGGGGTATATATATTCATACGGGAAATGGACCGTCAAACCGTCCACGTTTAACCTGTATTGAATAAAAACAGACAGAAAAAAATGTATTAAAAAAAATCGTAATGCAACTGACTGACTGAATATGACTACCGATAATAAGTAACAGTCAATAGTTAAATTTAGGCTTGTATTCAGTATTCAGCATAGAGTAGCACGATGTACAATGTATGACTTACTTCATTTTTAAGCGATGTAAGAAACAGTCCCAATTCAAATAAAAGTTTGTCCGAGACAGAGACAAGAAGACCAAGGAACTGAGAATGCTTGTCTAATTTAAACGGTGAAAGTTCACGATTAGCTCACATAAGCAAGTCAGCCTAGCTGCTGGCTAGAAAGCAACCAAAAATGAAAAACAACGATATATAAACTTGGAAGATAACCGTTTACAGGAAGACCCCGTTCACCAGACCACTCACCAGTCTATCCGGCAATAATGAACGCTAACGCTACAAATTTTGCCCAGAATAGTTCATAGTCAGTTAATGCTACAAATGTGTCATACTTTTTCATGTCTGTATTGCATTGTTATTGTTGGTGATTGGTATTTATGTAATTCAAACATTTGTTTCTATTTGAGGAAGTCAATGAATGTTGTCAAACTGATTTGTCAGCGTGAGCGTCGTCGATCATCGTTTTTAGGGATTGTGAAATGAATCATTCCATTACAAATTATAGCATACTTAAAGGCCAATTAACGTAAACTCACTCACTGCTCGTGCTCACTAACTGTAGATATTTAACTGCCTTCGTATGTCGTCATGCATTGTCAAGCTAAAACTTTATACTTTCAAACTTTACAAATCACGGACACCCACCGGTCAGAGTCGTATTATCGACGGCTTTGGTTCGACTCCCAAATTTTACACATCCTCTGAAAATGTCATTTTTCAGCAAGCAATCTAGGTCAATGCATGTAATAATAATGAAAATGAAAACATTTCCTTAGCGCGGAGAAATGTTTCTGGCTAATATCTATGATCACATGTGACACAACATGCCCCTTTTACTTATATTTACAATTTGCACAAAGTGTCTCGAATGTTTGCGTTGCTCTGCTCTGCACTCTTCATTCTTGTGAACTGTGCTGCTGCGACTTGTAATTTGTAATTGTCATTTGTCATTGTAATTTTGTGATAGCTTGAGCTCCTGCTGTGGTTGATCATTATTACTATTAGTGTATATTTATTTATTTGTTTGTTGCGACGACTTAAAGGTATGTGTTTGTTTACTATTAATTTATTATTAGCAATAGAATGTTTTGAGTACTAAATGACAAATTTAGCCTGTCGTGAGCTTGCCTGCAAAAAATATATTAGTTTATATTTCCCAAGATAAAAGTCAAAAGTGGATTGCCTTGATACACATTTAACTTTTAACGTTCTAGCTGATTCCGATACCCTGACGAATGTTAAATCAGTGGATGTTGACTGTCAACTGTGTGACTAGATCCAAGAAAGAAAACCTGGAAAGTGTCTTAAGGTTACCTGTGAACTGCAGAAATTCCTGGAGAAAATTGTGACTGGTATCTGGCAAAAGGTGACAGGAATTTTGTAAAGGCAACCGGTTCCAAAGTTTCCAATCACTTCTCTCCCAATTGGAAAACTTTGAAAGCGCTAGGTGTCTGTCAATGGTACAGACAACAGATTCTGAAACTCAACAATGTCTTCTTGTAAGTCTGACCTCCAACAAACATCATGCAAATGCAGAACTAATTTCTTGAATTAAAACATTACTAATACTGTCACTGTTGACTGTAACGTGTCAAGTCAATACTTGATATTAATAGCGCGTAACGGTACGGTTGATGTACGTTTGACGTTGAGCGTTTATTTAAAAGAAGCCCGACCAATTTTTATTTTACACGTATTATTTAAAAAAATTGCAGTAGCACCCTTCCAAAAGATGGTAACCTTCAACCCCGTGGTATCAGTAACGACAGTTGACCAGGAACAGGACCCACTTGCTTATCCAGCCAGCAGCAAGAATACCACGGGTGAGGAAAACATCTACGACAGTAATATGATAAACGATTTGACGATTTGTATATATGCACTGTCAACTGTTTTTTTACTTCATACTGTACTTACTAGTGACGAGTGCTTATTGTTGTGAATTGTGTTTAACATATTGAGTTGGTTCTGACTACTCAAAACGTTAAACAAATTGTTCCTATATTTACTTCAAGCGTAATTTCACTTGCTCTTCCCCAAAGAATATTCATTAACTGTTTATTGAATGTGTTGACTTAAATATTATAGTTTCTCCTCAAGCATCTCTGGTTTCGCTTACCTTACCTACGTCATCATCAGTACCTGCTCATGATACTACTGAGGAAGCAGGCCGGAAAGTGATCAATGCTAATGATGACAAAGCAGTATCATCTATGACTTGCTGGCAGTTGCAGGATAGTTTAAATAAGCAAATGCTCGATCTTCAAGAGGAAGAAAGGGCTTTCCTGGAACAAGCTGGAAGGGTTAATTCATGGGACCAAACTTTATTATGCAGTGGTGATAAAGTACGTTGCATTACTGTATTGACCCTTCAAGTTTATAAATGAATATATGTTTTATGTATTTGTATTCTTATTTGAATTACATGCTTAGTTGGTTTGATAAAACTTTTTAAAATCAGATTACAGAAATTGACTCAACCATCAACAAAATCAGATCAGATCAAAAAAGAATTGGGAATGCTGTGAATTTTTTCAAAATGCAAAATGCCGAACTTGACAATGGTCTGTGTGCCTTAGAAAGAAATGAACTGGGAAAAAGTCCAAATGTTGAAAGCGACCCTGGAAGGACTCATTTGTAAAATTCCCTTTTGAACCATACCAACTAATTCTTTTTATGCAAGTCGGTTTTAGTAACCATTTTAATTTTAATTCATGTCTCAGATGCGAATTGGCCACTAGTACAGATAAGAAACTTAAGAAAATTGCGACTGATTTAAAATTGGTGATTGAAGGAATTAATGATTGGAACGGATTACGTGACTACCCAAAAGATCCGGTAAACATTGATTCTCCGATTCTTAGAAACCGTTGACTTTTAAAAATCCTCCCAATATGACTTCATTTTAACATTTTTGCAGACATTCAAAGTTTTAAAAATTCTCAACGAGCATACTAATGCATTGCAGCACATTGAAGAAACATGCAAAGATTTAGATAACACGCTTAAAAAGTTTCAGCCGGAGCCGGCTAACGTTAATCGGAATTATATTTTTCGGGGTCGTAATAGTAAATCATAAACATGCGTCACTGTTTTACGGACAAACGGAGTACATATTTCTTAAGGCCTAAAACTTACTTAGTATTCATCAATCAATACAACATTACAGTTACAACTCTTAGCTCTTATAAACTTTTAACAGAAATATTTATATGCGTTTGTTCTTGTTATAAGTATGTCTATCATTGTAAGTTTTTATAATAAATAAAATTAAATGTAGAAAATAGAAAATCAAATACGAAAATTTAAAGTAATGACGTACAGAACTAGGTGCTGCGGGATTACAAATTTATACGTCATCCAAGTATGAAGATTGCCTACGCTCATTTGTCCTACTTTACTTTACCAATATTTCTTGAAAGATTTAAAGATGAATATGTACGTCAGTGTCGCTGGGTCAAGTTTAAACCTCGATCATTTCTATTTCATCAGGGTCGACAAGAGACCTAAGTCTTCCATTTTCATCGTTAGCCATGAGATTATTCACTCGAAGATCACTAGAGAGATCGTGGGGTTTGCTTTTGTCATTGTCAATGCCCTTTGTTGCATCAATAAGTGGCATTGGTAATGATTTCACAGGTACAAAGTCATATACAACTTCTTGGGTCAACGGTAATGTAATTGGGGCCATCGGCTCCTCAATGAGCCCTGCATCCGGATCCGTCTCATATTTTGTGTTTGTCATCATGTCCATCTATAAATTGGAAATGCAAATGCATCACAAATGTTAGCTCAGAAATGATATGATACGACGCGTGAATAGGCTAAAAGTGCTAATGTATCAATTAAGACGCAATGGAAAGTCGCTACGTGCGGTATAAGCATAATAATATTCACAACAATTTTATGATGGTAAGAACAAGGGTTCTTATCCTACTAATAACTTGGGAATAGGAATAGGACAATCACCCAATCACCGGTTACTACAACCTACACCTCACAAACATGGATTTGTAATGAAAGGAAAATATTAAAAGCAACCTTCAATTTTTAAAACGAACATCGGACTATGAACAGAGAAACATATTTGAAAACGTTGCAATTTTATTTACTGAGGTAGCGTTGATGTGGAATATATCAAAATACCACATGAGATTTTAAACAATTTTCATTAAGTTCCCCTATTATCCCAAAACTTATTACACTCAGCCAAAATGAGTCTAAATTCTGAATTGGCATACGTATATTAATAACTTTGGCGAGGTAGTGGTATAACCAAAACCAACGAAATTCACATCGGTCAAAGGAGCAAATAAATCTATTGTTACCCATAAGACTATATATTGCATAATATTGTAACAATTATAATACGGAACCATAAACCCATAGGTGAAAAATTGAAAAGATATGATAAGAAAATATGATAGTGTTTAAGATCACAAAGACGAATACGATTCGCCCGAAATTCATCCGTATTATTAACGGCATGAGCAGTTTAGTAGGCGTAGCACAGTATTCATTTCATAAAAGGAAGAAAGAAAATAACTGCACTATAAAACTTGACAAAGTGTAAAAATCAAATGATAAAATGCGCATATATATATGATGATGTGAAACAATGTCTTGAATTAATGCGAGTTGGAAAATACGACGGGTGGAAGTTAAATTTTGGATGTTGACAAAGTGCGAGTGCTCGTTCACATCTTTTTGTGGTAGTTTAAATCAATCCTTCATCAACCCCAGGCTTTACGGTGCTTACTTTCTCGTCCTGGTCGACTTCATTTAAGCTAGGATTGCTCATTTCTGATTCCTGTTGGGCCTTAATGGTGGTGGCTTCAGTTTCTGACTTTTTCTCTTCTGAGGTAGCGATGGCTGCAGGTGGGATATTATTGGCAGCTTCTTCGGGTTTCTTTTCCTCTGGTACTAGACCATCAGAAGGACGGATTTTGATTACCTAATAATAATAATGAAATAGAAATTTAAATTGGCACAAAACAGGATTTGTTTTAAGTTATGTTAACCTAATACCAATGATAGTTAGGATTAGTTTATTGGACACCATCGCATTTAAATAAATAAGAATAAACCATTTTTTACCGAGAATTGGAAGAAGCCGTTTGAATTGTTTCCAGAGATCTTGTGCACAGTTTTATTAACCTGGATTACTTGTCCATCGACTACTTTTGTTTCAGAAGTGGTATTTTTGTAGTTGGCTGGGAGGTTATCAAAGTCCAGCAATTCCTTTGAGTCCTCAGATGAGTCAGAAGGTGTAGGTGGGAAGAAGGGCCGTGGGAAAAACTGCCTATTGGGGAAATATCCAGGATTCGGTGCGAACAGACTTGAAAACAAGGAATCCATTTGTTGGCGCATGTTGTGCATGACATCTGCAAATAAATAAAAATTCATTCAAATTCTTTCATTCATAAAAAGTAACACATTTACAAATCCATTGGAAGATGTAAAGCATATGTATTGTATTATAATAACCTCCAATTCCAGGTCCAGCACCGAAGCTCACGGGTCTTTGTTCAGATGATGCAGCAGCAGCAAAAGTAGGCCTGTCCTCATCCAAACGATCATCAGTAGGCACAGAAGGAGCTGAGGCAAAAGTTGGTCTGCGGTTGATGGATGAAAATGGGAAGAAAGAGAAGGGATCGTCGAAAACTGCTGGCCTTCGCAGGATAACGATTGTAGGGAGACGGAATCCAAAAATTGCTGGCCTATCAATTTCTTCAGTGTCATCAGCGCCTTCAGTTTTGTCTTTTGTCTTGGTATCAGCATTTGCAATATCATCTTCCTTCTTCTCTTCAATGATATCTTTTGGTGCAGTTACATCTTCCTTTGGAGAACCTGAGGAGGCAACACTGACGTCAGTGTGTTCAATTGGTTTCTTTACATCTTCAGCCTCTTCCGCTGCTTCTGGAATCAGATCTGCTGGAATGTCGATAACTCTGAGGGAAGAAGACTGCTTCTTGTCTGTGAAATACAAAGTGTGGACGTGGCATTTAGTATCAGTAATTCATAGTGGTTCGACATTTACATTTCAAAGCATTACAGTCTTCAACTCAAAGCTTTATGAACAACAGTAAACTATTTTCATTTCCCAAGCTTGAAAATTGTCATTTTTTGGCATGGTGTCATATTGCAAACGGGGTGTGGTGAATGTTGAAGTATTTGTTTTACTACAATTAATAGAATGCAATATTTATTGACCAGAAATACATAAGCGGAAATGAATTATCATCGAAATCATAAAGATTCAGTCTGCGCACCATATTGGCATTTTGACTATAATTATATAAGATATTCGGTATGGATGGAATGGAAAGAATCAGTGCCTATATAGTCACAAGTACATAATATCTGTGAAGGCTAGTCATCGGAAACACCTAATCCTTGGCTACCGCTCTTCAGCATATATGGATACGAAAAAATGTGCTCATCATCATCAATGCTCATGCTATGCTTATAGTGAGAATGAGAACCCTAAGGTCCTGGGATTTACATTGAAAATTCTACAACACAATGTTATGCACACAATGATATGCAAAATTAGCACACAAATGTATTCGAAATTCCCCAATCAAGCATTACGGTTTAAAATTATACAAAATTGGCAGTTGTATCAATACCTTGAAAAGTCGTAGCATGAGAGGCAATATTTATAAATATTTACAAACATATTTAACATGATTCAAGAATGATTTTCCCACGGGGAAAATTGGTTTTCATTTTATAGTTATGGATATTCTTGTTCTAGTAGAGGAGAATGTTAATTCAAACAGACGAACTCAGGACTTGGAACGTTTGAGTAGGCTACCGTATTTCATTAAAAATAATGTGCCTTCATCATCATATCGTGGAGTAATGCGTGATACATGAATTATTGCTTCAAAAAATTTCCAGTGTTTTTTAAAGACCTTCAGGACACAGTATTCAAAAAAAAATTCCATGTACAGTAATTTGATACAATTTCCGAATTTCCAATATAAGTATATATGTGGCAGTATCAGGCAGTATTTTCATCATTGTTTTATCGTGGTGTTTTATTATTTTATAGTACTAATCCAGCATACTAATCCACAGTGCACATGCATACTGCGTAACGGGAGCAAAATGAGTATACAATGAAACATTTGCTTCTATTATGTACCACGGCTAAATATTCTAGATTCCCAACGAAATACGCAGTAAAAATTGTAAAGATATGAATACACGATTGTAATATTTTCATGACATTTATACCTAAAGTAATACAGTATAGTATGCTAAAGTATAATGATTAGCAGACTGTGTACGTTGTGTTGTGACCTTAACAAATAAGCTTTGCCAAGGTATGACTTTGAAAAATGTATACAAAGCCCGTGATATAAAGTAAAGTTTATGGCTTCAAAATTTTGCCTACGTAGTACACTATTTGTATATAACACTAAGTTTGTGAGGCATAAGATACTTAGGAATGTAGTAGCCCTTTTGATTAAGTGTAATGGAGATGGCAAACTTCACCTTTTAACTCTAATACCATCTAGGGAGCGTGGCTTTGTAAAGTTTTTTTTTCCAGAAGGTGTCCTAGGTCTGTTGAAGTATGCAACCACAACAAAAAGAAGAATATAGGGCAACTTGCTTAGCCTTATTAAATACTCAACAGAAAAGTTTCGCTACCTTTCCACCTAGGACAGACCTTAATTTATTTTGTGTCGATAACTACACACATTGCACCATGGGCTAACCTACCTTTTGTCCTGAAATTAATAACTTTCCAGCGTTTTCCTATATAGCACATGAATGGAAGTCGACCCAAAAAGCCAAAGGCATTGCAGCTATTAGATCAACGTACTCAGCAAACTGACAAATCGTTTTTCAAAACAAATTCTGACAGCCAACACGGTAAGGGCTACATGTATTATTATTCTTTTATGTGCTATAGTGCTACTCGTTTGAGATGGTTTAGGTGTATTTCCTCCCCTTACCCCTACCCCCCATATACCCTTACACATATTATCATGCACTTCAAGAGGTTATAAGGCTTAAGAACAGGAAAATCCAGAATTTTGAAAATTCCAAGAAAGCGATCTGTTTGTTGCAAGCGAACCCATTATATGTACATTTATGAACCCTGCACACATACTTGTTTTTAAACTTAACCCAACCCAGCAATCACTGATCATAAGCTAACAATAAAGGTGGTACTGTAGTATGTGTGGATTTTTTCGGAGAAGCTTTTATTGAGTTTTGTAATTTTCCATTCTTTCATCTTAAAAGCACGAAGAGTTAAAAGTACAGGTGATTAGTGTAAAGGGCAGGAAATACTGAGCATTTTTCCATTATGATATACACTATCAAGGAAGTGCACGCACACACCCCATGTTCAACAACAAACAATGTACATCTATTCCATTATGCAAGTATTTTTCTGTTTCCTTTTCTTAAATACATTTCCTATACTATATTCATTTCATTTTGATGATAATGATTTGGTGTATTAACCAACATTTAGATGCAACACGAAT
>JAHZNA010004292.1:0-12130 GCA_027743935.1 Sinodicranocentrus sp. ZH6
GTCACCAAATTATATGACCTTAGTCACCAAATTTGGTGACTATAAAATCACCAAATTAGGTGACTAAGTCACCAAATTTGGTGCTTGAACACAGACTGTAGGGCGCGTGTAATTTTGTAATTATATCATTTTCGTATTATTTCTTGCTACCTGTGAACATTCCAGCACGGAACACTTGATTCCATGCACCCAAAGCTCCTTCATAAGTTCAAGTTTTTCTTTTGACAAAGGGTGGTGACCAACAGAGCAAATTACAGCGTCTACACTTCCTCGTTGTTCCCATTCAGCACAATCCTCTCCATCATATCCTGCCACTAGTTTGTCAAGTGAAATACTTATACCAACTCCGCATTGACTGCACTCTTTTGTTACCAATGCAGTGATGTCTGCTTCCAATGCCAATGCTGACCTGTTAAATATTCAAAATCAATATAAATAATTAAATTCTACGGTATATTCATGGTTGACAGTTGAGGTTTAGACAAACCAAACAGCCTGGATTTTTTGTTACATAAAACGGGTTTTTAGATTCACACGAAACTAATAGATGAGAGATAAAAATTTCTACAAAACTTCATATATCATTCATTATAATAATCGCCCAATAGATTCTAAGATAAATTCAAATTCACGTTTCCTTTTTTATACAGTAAACTGACTTAAGCCGGAACGAGTGGTAGCTCTGATTTTTAAAATGGACATTTCGGTGTCCGATCAATTTTTAATAAATGCTCAGCCTGGATTACCAAACTACAGGATAGCACAATGTCCACAACTTGGTCGTTATATAGTAGCCACTAAAGATATAAAAAAAGGCGAAATTGTTTTGAAGGACTTGCCACTAGCTTTAGGACCTCAGAAAGCATCTCCAGTATTATGCCCAGGATGTTTCGAGACACCTTCCATAAATGTGAGCAATGAAAGAAATATGCGATCTCTGATTTACTTAATACTAATTAATACTATCTTAATACTAATTACTAAACTATTTTTGGTAGTGCAAATACTGTAGCTGGCCAATATGTACCATGGAATGTGCTGGAATAAAAAGTCATGAACCAGAATGTAACCTTCTAAGAAAGCGGAAAAATGACTTCAAATCAAGTCGGGATTGGACTAAATTGTCGAATTGCCTCATGATCGTAAGATGCTTACTACTGAAACAGAGTGATCCAAGGAAATGGAATCGTTTGATAGAAATGGAACCAAACTGGGAAAGATGGACGCGGTAAGTTCCATTCTCGCAATAAAACTATGACATTATTCCTTCCATTTCAATCAAGATAATTGGAAAAATTGGAGATGTTGTTTTTTAACTGCTGTTTATTTGACATTGTTTCAGATCGCCCCTGTACTCAGAAGCTTGCGACCATGAAGACGTGATACGTTCAGAATATGGGTTATTGCCAGCACAATTTCCATCATCTGAAGTAATGAAAATTCAAGCTATACTGGATATCAACGCGTATGAAGTTCGAATGTCAGGCTCAAATGTTCAGGCTGCTTACTCCCTTGCAAGCTTAGCGGAACATAACTGCATTCCAAACACTCATAAAACAATTTGCAGTATGTAAACCGTTTCTACTCCTACGAAACACAAATTAACTCGTTTGTCTGTCACTAATGTAAAGCTGCTTGCACAGGAAATAATTGAAATATGCATCAAAAACTTAAATTATGTCTGTTTCTGCTTCACAAAGGTGACAGTCTGGAGTTAACGTTCAGAGCAGCCATTGATATCCCTTGCGGGTCTCATATTTCTACGTCATACTGTGATATATTATGGCCAACGTGGCATAGACAGCAGTATCTGCAGTGGTCCAAATTTTTTATTTGCACCTGTGAAAGATGTCAGTCATCCACAGAGCTTGAATCTCATCTTGGAAGCCTAGTTTGTATGGACTGTTTTCAAGACAATAAGCCTGCTGTTGCAATGCCAGATTTAAGCGATAAAAGAAACTGGGAAGATACAGGAAAAAACTACTATTGCACGTCATGCAACTCAATTTTTCCAGCAGCGGAATGCCAACTTATCCATAAAAAGGCTGAGAAGGAGTTATCCGAACTTGACAAGGATGCAGATTACGAGAATATTTATGCATTTGAGGTATGTAAAGTGTTCATATGTCTTTTTGCTTAGACGCTCGAAGTGAAAAGCTCGAACCCCACAATCACAGTATTTACATAGTTAGTTAGAGTCAGAATCAGTACTAAAGAAGATGCAATGCTTTTTTTATTTCAATTCTCGGATAATAAATGCACGCGCCTGATTAAAACATCAACCATTGCTGTTGTGTTATATTTTTTAAGCTTTGGCTCGATAGATGGACTTTAGTGGAACGGATCTTATCAGCAGAAAAGTGTGAACGAAAACAAGATGACATAACTGAAAGCGGTATACAGGAACAAATGGAAATTCCGAAGCAACAGAGGGCAAAACGCTTTGCAAGAGTCTTATTACATCCTCAACATTCTTTAGTGCTGGATGTGTGCCATACTGTATTTCTTTTGTATCCGAAGGAAGATTGCACTTTAAGCCAATTGAAGCGTAAAGAAAGCTATGGAGTACATCTTCTGAAAGCAACTAAACAATTATTTACAGGTTGTTTAAATCAGCCTAATATAATAATTTGTTAGGGTTTTCGAACCATGAAACCAGACACTTGAATGAATCAACGTACTTTATAGGTGTATCCAAGTTCCGTGGAACAATAGCTTACGAGCTGGGTATCACTAGAGCTGCCATTCTCGTTCATCAATTAGAACAAAGCGGAATGACGGATAATTTACAACATTTGGCAAAGGTCTGATCTTTTCACTTAATTTGTTTTCGTCAACGACGCATCCTTACAGTTGATATGATACTACTTCGTTAGTTAAATTGAAGTGTGACCGAATTCCGGAAGTACGGAATTTGCTGTTCACAACTTTAATATGCGGTTTTGTTGTTTCTGCGTTTCCTTGTTACACCAAACATAGATCGATAGATGCAATCCCTTCTTTTACAAACCTATATTCCTCGATTTACAGGAAGTGTTACAACTACTGGGTGAATCTCAAGAGCTGCTTAAGTACGAGCCGTTAGATCAACCAGAAGGTCAACTCGCTCAAACAGGCGCGAGTCAACTAGCCCAATTGACCTCGTTTTTTTCAGAACTTTTCCCGTGAATAACTAACACGTTTACCTTAGATGAAAACATAGAGATGTCTAATGGACGGAAAACCCTTTGAGTGGGTTTTGTATAACGCATGTTTACCCTCAGAAAATTCCTAATGTTTCTGCTTCATGATGTAGATGAGTGATAGCCACATTTGCTTGGAAAAGCTTACCTGTAACTTTCAATTAATGCATCGTATCTTCCTCCTGCAGCAATTACTTCTGCTGTCATCTTGTTTTTCCTTCTTCTTAGATTACAGACTACTTGAAAGAGAAGGCCACTGTAAATATGACTGCCGAATACCATGGTTGGGACGATAATAACTCCACACTGTAATTTTTACAAATGAATATAACGCCTTAACAAACTATGATTTGTAATAAAGAGTTTTGGCAAGATCAATGATGTTAAAACATGATACCTTTAGTCCCAAACAATCAACATGATTAATCAGAATTTCCAATTCATGTAGACCGGCTTTAATGAGCGAAGCTGCTTCACTCTTTCGTTTGGTTATACTCTTGAGGAGATTAGACACTTTTGCCAACGATCCCTCTACTTCCATCAAGGCAAAGAGCATCGAGATAAAGTGTTCAGGAAGCCCTTGGCTACACAAGTAGGTTTGAATTTGTGACTTGGAACTACTGCTTTCAACCTGCATGAAAAGGAATTATAAGGGGTGTGTGGAAAGAACAGGTTTGAAATTTCTTCCTAAATAATCATATAGCGCACCTTGATATCTCCAAGTATCTTTTTAATTTGATAATGGGATTTAGTGTCGATCCCATGATGAAGGAGCAGACCATCAAGTAGCTTGGTATGCCCTACACGCAAGGTACATGTCTTATTTCGAAGCCACGGTATTTCTCGCACAATTTCTAAGGCTATGGATAATACCTCGGCATCTGCAATTAAACTACCTAAAAACCAAAGCTATTTTTAAAATATACATTTATACATAGGTACTAGGTACATAGCTAGGTTCTACTGAGAGACAATTTAACTTACCTTGCGTGTAGTCCACGATATCAAATGCACATTCTACGAGTTCTCTTGGATGCAAACCGAAAACTTTGCGTTCCCTGAACACCTTTTCGATGGAATATCGCTTCATATGCGTAATACCGTACCGCCCAACATATCGAGCAAACGGAATTCTGAGGTCGTGGGGAAGACTCACGATATTTCCACTGTGACACATTAGATTTACACATGTGTCATTCTCTTCATAAAATTGTGATTTTGGCATTAGTATGGGAGTTCCAATTTCCAACCCGCCATGCTTTTCAAACACTTTTTGTATAGTAAGCTTTAATTTGTGAAGAAAGTGAAAAGCCTTCAAGTGATTTCCACCCAACGGCAGTCGGGTGTTTTCCATGTCGAATGTGAAATTTTCAACCGGAGAGACTTTTTGAAGAAAACAGGACGCAATGAGAAATTTGTACGCTTTACTCTGAGAACTTTTCAGCGTTCTAGAAAAAATATCACGTAGTTCAGCCTCTTCAAGGTGTGGAGGGGGAAGATAATCGGATTGCAATAGTTCTATCGAAGTTGGACGGCGACTAGAATCATAACTTAGCAGCCACCTATCAAGAAAATTATGCTACGAATTAGAATTAATCCCACGGAAGTAAGTCCGTACTAATTCATTTTTGTGCATTTCTCATTTCGAACCTAGTAATATGAGTTACTTGTGGCATCAATTGTTCGTCGAAATCACGTGGAAAGACAACATTAGGTTGTCGTAATCCAGAAATGACGCGGACCCGCTCCATGGATGTTGGCAATGGATGATAAAACATTTCAAAGAATATTATTCCCAGACTGTAGATATCTACTTTCTAAGACGGTATTTCAAAATTTTGACATTAGAGGATTCTTTGCTTGAGTATGATAGATAATTAGATAGTGAATAAAATGTCAACCTGATTGTAAGTGAGCTTTGTCCCTTTCACGATGAGCTCCGGTGCAACATATAGAGCTGTTCCAACTTGGCCTGTTTGAGATTCATCGGGGAAATCCACTGACTGTGGTCCTTCATGTTTTTCATTGATAACGTCCCCAGGCGTGGAAGCACTTGAGAATCTGTTAGACATCGGCATAAGACGTAAAGAACGAAACGCTAAAACTTGATGCTTTTCAATAATTCTTTGGAATGCTTACTTTGGAAGGATGCTAGAAGTCGCTAATCCAAAATCTCCAATTTTTACATGATCATGGGAATCCAGAAAAATGTTTACCGCTACGTAAAAGTAGAAAGAAAAACAAACTTTGCTCTAAACTGTTGAAGACATTTTGTGGTTCCTTCACTCAGAGATTCATTTTGTATATTACGTTTTAAATCCCGATGTATCATTCCTTGCTGATGGATATGTACAAGGCCTTCAACAATCTCCCTAAACATCCTCCAAGCTCGATCTAAATCTTCGCAAAGATTATCATCAATCGCGGTTCTACAATATCAGTTAATACAAAATTACAATAAATCCAATCACGCACACTTATATATTATGCAATGTAACGCATACCTCAAGGTACTTTTCTCACAAAATTCCATTTGAATGTACATGTACTGAATTTCCTTAAGCTGAGGAACAGGGGACGTGGCGTCATTATTGTTGATAACATGATTCGGCTCTATAGAAAATTGTTTTGATCTTGAAGATTCCTCAGCAGTATCATCAGTTTCACTCACACCATTTCTAACTGAACAGCTATCACCACTTTCGAATATCACAGCATCAGAGTCATCATTTGTCAAACGCCTAAGGAAAAATATATCAAATGACTCTCCAGGACAGACTGGATCTGTATCTGCATCCAATATTTCTTTCTAACACATTCGATTACTTACAAAAATGACGTTCCGAATAAGTCGACTTCATCAGAACTGTCTTCAGATTCATCCCCATCATCATCTTCGTTGGCAATAGAAATACTCCATTCTGAATCTTTAACTGGAGGGGCCATATCTTCTATGTCATCTAGTAACCCCAACTGATGAATGGATTTTAAATAAATGTTTGGTTTGGGTCATCACTTTATACTTGCAATAAGATGATCAGTAAATAGGACGCGTGAAACAGTCTGCAAAACTTACACTATTCTGATTAAATTTATCATATTCGATTTTAAATCGGACGCTTGGTTCCCTTATTGGTTTCTTTGGAGAGGTTGGCTCTGTCGTGGACATTGTACCCGTGGAAGTATCTTCTGTTTCATCCTCTTCCACTGTTTCTATCCATGAATTAAAATATCTGACGACATTTTCGTGATTTAACTGGGATAGTAATTTAACTTCACGGGTGATTTTTTTATTCAGCAGTTTATTTCTGGGGTTGAGTTTGATCCGTTTTAACGCATAAATTCTGCTGTCTAATTTATTTTTAACCTGCGATATTTGAAAAATATTTTAACGCATGTTATAAATAAACAAATAAAGAAGTAAAGGAAACATTACTTTCAGAACGTCCCCAAATCCACCTTTTCCAAGCCATTCCAACTCCTGGAACTCATTATGGAGTCTAGAGTGCCCAGAAAACGGGATTCTGGATAGAAGTCGTTGTGGAATTACAAGATCATTGTCATCTTCATTACTTCCGTCATCATCCTACAATCGTTGTAACGTGAAAATGTTTTTATTTAAGTTTTTTAATCGAGGTAAAGGGCTAGAACACTTAAATTCGCAGTCCTTTTTACCTTAGGTGGCTGTGTGGATTCAGCCAAACATTGGATATTTGGTCCCTTATTAATGGACATTTTCAAAAACGGATGATCTAGTAACTGAGTCGACGTCCATCGATTATTTTCTAAAGTACTCAGGCACCTTGATAAAATTTAGATTTGATAAATTGCCAATCCGAAACAGGGAATTATGGAATAGAAAAATATTTACCGCTTTAAAAAGTCTTGTAACTCGGGTGGTAATGTTTGCGGAATGTCGGGTCCTTCGACGTAGCGACCTTTGAGCAAACTAAGAACTATAAGCCCCAACCGATAAATATCTCCCTTCTTCGCACCCCTGCCCACAGAAGGTGGGAAATGCTCAAGAACGTCTGCACTTTGGTGAACTAATTGGTACAGCTCCGATACCTTCCTTTCGATACCGTAATCGCAAACCTTGATTTCATCTATAACGAAAAGAATCCAAAGAAGTCTGTCCTGTCTAATAATAATTGATATTGTAATCTACATTTTACACTACATGTTTACCTCCTACATCTAGAAATACACTAGTATCTCTCAGAAATCGGTGAGCAATATCATTGTTATGAAGAAATTTTAAGGCTTCTAAAATCCCTCTAGTGATATGCCTTAGTAGTGGTAGAGCCATATTACACAGTTGTAGCGGATCTTGTAAATAGGACTTTAAGGTATGACCCCGTACAAATTCTTCAGCTAAATAAAGGTACACAACACCTGCCTCATCATTGGAAGGAAGAACCTTCATTCCATAATATAAAACGGTATTAGAATGTTCTAGCTTCTGCATAACATTAGATTCAGTCTCCAAACTCTGAAGCTGTAACAAAGCAGATACATATAGTTTTATTTAAAAATATTGTCATTTGTTATAATTTTTAATTAAAAATAAAGACATACTTGCTTTATTAAGGTTTCAGAAGTCATCACATCAGTTCCTTCAACAGCAGTAGAAAGTCCTTTCCGATCTGTAGGAAGGATAAATTTCCATTCATACATCGCAACTAAAGCCCCATTTCCTGAAATTCCAGCATAAACTGTACTTCCACGAGCACTTCTCCCTGAATAACAGAATTAAAATAGTACTCATCAAATAACTGGCACATTCATTTGTATTTATACATATAAAGAATCGCTAACCTATTGCTTCGCCTTTATAGAACTGTTGCACACTTTTTCCACAAATAAATTCCACCATAACCAAATCTGACAACTCAGATAATGATGAATCACTACCCTCAGAATTGCTTCTTCGTCTACGGCAAGAAATTGATCTCCGCTTTCTCCTACCGAAAACGGCGTGCTTGACAGTCACTGGAAAGCCATCTCCTTTTGCTGGAGACGACTCCATGCTCCCATTCGGGCTCGTGTCATTTTGTGTTTTCCAGAGTTCCCTGCGTCGTTTTTGCTCCTCCCTCATTTCTTCTTGTTTTCTCAGTATTTCTTCTCTGATCGCAAGTCTCTGCAAATGCAAGGTCAATTCGATGAACTCTTTTGCAACAATTTTAATCATGCTATGCTAAACTTTACATACCTCCTTCTCTCTGAACAACATTTGCATTTGTACATTATGCTCTTGAAGAAGTTTATGTCTCATAAGCATTTCATCGTGAAAGCTTCCAGTAGAAATTTTTTGGTGCGAATGTAAATATTCCTATAAGAGTAAAAACGAGAGAAAATCCGATAATTTACTTATATTATGACAAATGGAAAATAAATATCCATTGATTTTTTGGCAGTTTTTGTACAATTTCTTACCTCTGCAAAATTTAAAAGTTGATAAATCATTACTTCGCCAATGTTCTGTTGAGCAAGTTTCTTCAGCTGCGCATTTAACTCTTCTAGTTCTTGGGCAGAAAGTCCTTTTGCTTCCTTAATGCTGATTTCAGGAATTCTGGAATAATTATTTGAAAAAGGGGTTTAGAGTTTGAAACGTGAAAGGTCTAATTATAACCAATAAAAATTTATAAATCATGTGACATAAAATGCGATCTTACACATGAGGATACTTTGGAGGAAGCTTTAAATGAAGTTGGACGAATGTTATGTTTTCCATATTGACTGATCCTGTACCCCCGCTACTGCCTCTTTGTGGATATAGACGGACAGAGAATTGAGGATTTTTACTGCCAGACTCATCCACATCAACATCCCCAAGATACATAGCCTGTTTAAAAAAATCCAATTCCAAGCATATATTTATTTGAAGAAAATTTACTTCTAATCACAGAACAGAGCCGACACCAAACGCAAAACAAAAGTTGCGGTAATGAGCGTTAGTACGTAGATAAAACTCAAGTAATTGCAATGAGAATTTAGAAAGAAAAATATATTTACTCTGATAGCCTCCACTTCATCATGTTGACCGGCTCTCAAGTTGTCCTCCGACATTTGGCATACCTTAGTTGTAACAAAGTGACTTTTTAAGGGAATTCCATTCACACCACACCGTCTTTGAGTTTATTTAAGTATGACGTTGTTCAGTCATACATTCAGTTAAAGCAACAGGTTTTTATAGCACCACACCACGGAGCAATTGCGCTAGCACTATCAACTATGCGGTGGGTGGGGTATAAAATTTCGTGGTTTACATTCAAGAGGCTATTATAAATATACGCATCGACTTATATAACGAGGCGTGAGTATCTTGATTTGTGAATAAAATTCTTGTGAAGAGATCGCTTTTTTGGCTGTGCAGTTTTTGACAAAATCGGACAAGATGTGTTTTAGGCCTGTTTGAATAAAGTGACAAGTTCGCTCCCACTGACATCCGGTTTAAGTCTAACGTTATTAGTCAATAGATGATTTCATTCAGCGTTAGTAGCTACATTTTGAAAGAGATACGATGTCAGACAGCGGAATTAAAGGGTTGAATGTGAGTATGCGTGTCCTCGTCCTCGCTGCCAACAGTGCCAACTGCCAAAGCTGCTCGTGTTGTGCCACCACCATTGACTATAAAATTTCTAAAAAAGGTATGCATGCTTTTGCCTTTAAAATTGTGATTTTAAAAATTTCAGTTCCTATAATCGGAATGTAAAAATAAATTCAAAATCTTAATGAAATATTTACGCGGCGGTCTGTTATTATACTGGCTAAATTGTGGTAAGCTATCCTTCTCGGAAATCGTTAACTGCAGCAGTATGTAGTTGTAAGTTGAGACTTGAAGACGAAGGAGTTAGTGTAGTATTTCAGAATTCAGTAGTTTTAAAATCTGTATGAATAAAATTTACTCTCATTTTTATTTTTTGTTTATCTTTTATTTATTTCTATTTACGCAAAATGTATTTTAATGTTATTGCAACTATGTCAGTTTATTTGCTATTTTATTTTGTAGTTTGCGAACTTTGTGCTTCTTTTAATTTTTGTCTTTTACTTCACATGTCACAACGTAACAGATGACAGAGTTTTTATATTATGATTGTGACAATCAAAGAATCACGTTCACATCCACATGCAGCTGAGCTGCTTTGCCAGTCCGTAGTCCAGTCTGGTCCAGACGGCTACGTCTACAGATATCGTAGTAAATCGGTTTGTTCGCATTTGCACTCTGTATAGGGTTAACAACAACAACTATATAGTATAGAGTGATATAGTTATAATAAACGAGTGATAGTGATAAGATGAACACAGATGAAGTTTTTCATACAAAGAAATACATTCAAGGTTATGTTTTAGGAGTCACAGTTTTTATGCCTACAGAACTGCTAGCGCTGCGTTCATGCGTTCAAGATGCCCCATCAGGAATCCTTCGTTGTTGTCATTGCCAGATCTAAAAACGTGGAATTCTTGTCATGGAACGTGAAAATCATGGAGTTCTACTTTTCTAACGCTTTTAAATGATGAATTTTTCACTTTTAGGTTGATTCGTTCATGCGTGTTTAATAACAAATAATAATATTAGGTGAATGAAACCAGAGTAAATGCATTAGGAAGGAATTGTAGTGTGGAAATCGTGATTTTATTGAGTAAAACACTATGTATGTAATTTGTAATAGCAATTACTAAAACTATTGAACTGAAATGAGTCGATTTGTTATTTAATAATGTGTAAAAACATACCATGATTACAGAAAATCAAATAAAGGTCACACTAAGATTTTTCGGTCAGTCTATAATGATTTGCATAAAACTAACAATAACAAACATACGTTTAAACACACAATATAATATTGTAATTTTTCAAGACACACTTTTAATTTGCAAAACGCTTAAATATTAACGGTATTCAGTATATTTATTGTGGTTGAAGGTTGAAATGAAAAATGTAAAAGACACATTTATAACCATGTGCATACCTATAAAAATATGGATTACAAATGATTATCCAGTTATGCCGACTTAGTTTTCATTGGTCGGAATGTTCCAACAACAACAGCATGATCTCGCTCATACGGCTCCAACGTAAGCTGTTCTGCTGGTTTCAATTTATCTGCTTGTAGCTTCTTGACTTCTCCAGCGAAAACTGCTTCCGGTTCGGCAGTAGAGTCAATGCAGTTTGCCTATGAGTACATAATTATTGGTTCATTAAATTCAAGCACAAGAAACCAGATTTTTCACATGAAAATGAGCTTTCACACAAGTTTTACTTAACAATTTAAAACCTACAAAGCTATACAAATTGACATGATTGTTAAATGGGATGAATATTACCGGCCCAACAACATCTGAGACATGGGAAACTGTCGTTCCGGATGCCGCTCCCAAATATAAAACTTTACTTCCCGGAGGCATATGAATTTGGTCTACTCCACCTAATATTGCAGCTGCTAATTTCGATCTGAATGGATTCCATACTCGGTACTCAATTTTAGTTCCATCTTCTTCCTAAATTTACACAAGATTTTGCAATTAGTGAAGTGAAAACAGATCATCAGCATAAGCATTTGTCCTCCCTGGCAATTACATAGCACAAAATATTGTATTTACGTAGTAGAATGACTTACATCAACAGAAATTCGTTTTTCTCCGTAAACGGACTCTCCTGGAACCATATTACGTGTAACAAGAGCATCTTCTTTTCCTCTCGCAATAAACACTCCTGGATGACGATGAGGCTCAATTACGACTGTCTTTCCACCCCTCATACCACCTATACCATTTCCGATAAGAAAATTAAAATTACCCTTCTTTAAAAGGCTGCTTCGCAGTTTTGGTTTGTACAGACGCTGTTAACTTACCACCTCTGCCGCCTCTTCCTCCACGCCCACCTCCACCTCTGCCCCCGAATCCCCCTCGCCCTCCACCACCACCACGTCCTCCAAAACCTCCTC
>JAHZNA010004293.1:0-10856 GCA_027743935.1 Sinodicranocentrus sp. ZH6
AAAAAAAATCATGCCCCGTACTAAGCAATATCCAACCTTGCATACTCAACCACTTGGGGTTGGAGTGACCCCCGGGAGGGTAAAAAGAAAAATGTTTAGAATCGACCTGAAAATACGATTTTTGGACGTTGCGTGGAAAACTACACCTTCAATATTTTGGGGGGTGGGGGTCATCGGCTACCCCCAACTCCCTTGGGTTAACATTTTTCAACTCGTGAGATGTTAATAAACTTATTCATGAAAAAAAATCATCCCCAAAAGCTAAGTCCAACCTTGCACATTCACGTACGTACAGGCTCGGCTTATGTATATGATCCAACCTTGCACATTCACGTACGTACAGGCTCGGCGTATGTATATGATCCAACCTTGCACATTCACATACGTACGTACAGGCTAGGCTTATGCATATGATATTGGGAGTATTTGGGAGAACTTTTAACGTGCTTGTTCGTGGCACATTTTTAAATTTATTAATAGCGTACTATGTAACCTTACTGAGTAGCAATGAGCGATGACGCATTTGCGAAAGTTCACTCTATAAGGCAAAAACTTTGGCTAACAGTTAGTTTAAGTATGATTAATTTAGAGTCAATTATTAATACTTGACCCTTAATATGCACATTGCCAGACAGGTTAATCCCAACTTGGATTAATTAATCGGATTACTTAATCCCTAATCCTTAATCCGCCCATATTCCGAATTTTTAAATCCCACTTTGGATTAATCCCGGGATTTAAACAGTTAAATTAATCCTTAATCGGATTACCCAAATTATTGGATTACCGAACCCTGGTATGACATGATATTGATTTGATTTGAACTGTTTTAATTTCTACAAACTTTTACAGAGCATAAATTTTCAACTTGTTTTTGAGTTAAAATCTGATGACCTGGATCGGGAAGTTAGACGACCTTCAACACATGAAATTCAAAACTCTCCGTTGACGCAAATTGCCAAATATGTTGCTGCAAATAGCGAGGTTTGTTCAAAATGAATGATAAATAACTATTTTGTCAATTATTTAAATCCTCCGACAATTAATTTCTCTGATCTCATTAGATTCTTAACATTGGTGATGCCATCACATGGTACGGCGAGTCAATGGATGTCGTCCCGTCGTCTACGTCAACTGAAATGGTTCGTGTTCGAGATACAGGAATCTATAACGCTGTTCCGAAGAGCATTCTTTGCATGCCAATTTACAATGGGCAGCGTCAAGTTATTGGAGTGGCGCAGCTTATTAACAAGGTAAGAAACGAAAGTAAATTTTTTTTCTTCCAAGATATGTACAATATCTATGCTTTAAGGCAATTATAAATACGTAGATGGAAGTACTACAATTGATGTACATATCCTAATATAAGCCAACCGTAAAGTAACTATACGCGGTACGCCGATAAAATTTATTAGGATATACACAGGATTTTAAAAAATCCCCCTAGATCGATTTGACCTAAAATACATCCTGTGATAGCCCTTGACCAAATATACCAACATACTAAATTTCGGAGAAATCCGTCAACGTATGTGACCAGGAGGAAGCGAACTATTTTTTAAAAACTTTCTTCCCCCTGGGGGTTCGATCAATGAAGCTGAAAATTTACATATGATTACTCTTGACCTAAGGAATCATTATGCTAATTTTGAACGCATGATCTCACAAGAAAAATAAAATTACCCCTACCCCCCATATTTGGCCCAAAATATATCCCAGGATAGGTCTTTGACCCAATGTACCTATGTACCAAATTTGGTAACAATCGGCCGACGCATATCGTCAGAATCGTGTTGACAGACGGACAATGATGGCCAAATCAATACTAGATGAAAGAATTCATCTACGTAATAAACGTGCTCTAACACAATCATAAATACGTTGATGAAATGCATCATGATATATAAAAAGGACAAAGATTTCCCTTCCCTCGGGGGTCAGTAGATTTGGCCTAACATATATCCTATTATAGAACTTGACCCAATATACCTACATACAAAAATTCGTGGAAATCCGTTGACGCATATAGACAGGAAAAAGGTACTATTACATACCTTAATTCCACCCTGCCCCCGAGGTTCAAACGATGGAGCTGAAAATTTACATGATGATTACCCGTGGTCTGAGGAATCATTATGCTAAATTTGAAAATATGATGTCATCAGAAAATCAAAATTACCCCTCCCCCTACCCCCGGGAGATAGCCAAGTTGGCCCAAAATATATCCCAAGATATGTCTTGACCCAATGTACAAATTTGGTAACAATCAGCTTTACGCATATCGTCAGAACCGTGTTGACAGACAGACAAACATGGCCAAATCAATACTGGATGAAAGGATTTCATCTACGTAATAAAAAACAATATTTTATTACAGAGTAACAATCAGCACTTTAGTCATACCGATGTGAACACATTTGAAGCCTTTGCAATATTCTGTGGCTTAGGCATTCACAACACACAACTGTATGAAGGGGCATGTAAGTTATTTTGAAGTATAATTTACTTATGTAGGTCGATTTGACAAGACAATAAAATTTTCTTTTTCGAATGTGATTGTATTTGAATTTGTAAAACTAGGCAAATTAATGGCAAAACAAAGCGTAGCACTGGATTGCTTATCGTATCATGCTACTGCTACTCCAGATGATACAGAAAGACTTCGACGTGATGAAATACCGTCGACCACACATTACAACTTGTATAGGTAAGAGTCATTTTCCATAATTATTTTAATTGGAACTGAGTTGCAATTATTTAAACTTTTTATTCAATTTGGTCGCAGCTATGCATTCAACGATTTTCCAATGACTGATAGCGAAACTTGCAAAGCAACGATTCGAATGTTTTTGGAGCTAGATTTAGTTCGAAAGTTTCACATTCCGTATGCGGTAAGCTTTTATGAAATGACAATGACAGACCTACGACTGCAAGCTATCATTATGATCATTGGACTCTAAATTAACGTACATTTTTTGTAATGATTAATTGTAAAGGTCCTTTGCCGTTGGGTATTAAGTGTTAAGAAGAACTACAGAAATGTTAAGTATCACAACTGGAGACATGCTTTCAATGTGGCTCAAGCCATGTTCACCGTACTGAAAACTGGGAAAATGGAACGGTTCTTGGATGATCATGATGTAAGCCTACCCTTCAATCTGTTTCTTTCTGACAAGCATTTTTGTTTTGTTTTAATAGTATGAGGAATTTTGCTCTTTCCCTTTGTCTCACATGATATTCTACTTTTCTGCTATCAAGGGTTCCATTCCGCTCTAACAACTTGCTCTCATGCAACTTGCCTTCAAACAATGCTAATCCAGTTTCTCCAATATTCTCACTTTAGGATCTTTCTGCGGAGGATTACAGGAAAGTGATGAAAATTGTAGAGAAATCTATTTTATCCACTGATTTGGCAATGTACTTTAGAAAACGTGCTCGCTTCATTGAACTCGTGGAGAATGGAGAGATATCTTGGCAAGGGGATGATAAGAAAGAACGTAAGACGGATTTAATTTTTTTTGTAATTGATAGTTTTGAAGAAATGGAGGATTATTATTGAACGTGTATTTGGTCTCCTTGAAATGACTCTCTAGTGCTGTGTGGCATGATGATGACAGCTTGTGATGTAGCAGCTATTTCAAAACCATGGGAAATACAACATAAAATTGCCAAATTGGTTGCAGACGAGTTTTTTGACCAAGGGGATTTAGAAAAGGAGCAATTGAATCAGCAACCACAGGTAAACTAATAGATTTTTATTCATTAAAAATTACATGGGACTATTGTATCACTGTCAAATTTTGAAAACGTTCTCTTAGGCTATGATGGATCGTGAGAAAAAGGATGAACTGCCGAAAATGCAGTTGAGTTTTATTGATGAAATCTGCCTTCCACTTTATAGGGTAATTAAATAGAAAAATAAAAATGAAAGGAATCCAATAAAAGGGAAAGTCCATGGCTAGAATTCTCAATTGAAATGTAAAACTTAAAAATATGATTTTGATTGCAGGTGCTCTCCGAGACCTTTCCATGGTTACAACCTTTGTACGATGGTGCTTACAGAAATCGCCAAAATTGGCAAGATCTTGCTGAAAAGGTTGATATGGGGTTGACTTGGATAGATTACGATGTGATAGAAAAACCTGTGGAAGAGTTTACTAGTAAGAAAACTGCAGCTTTTATATGCTCACAATTGTCAATATAATTATTTCTATTACTCATCTTCAAAAAGGCTAACTCATTGTGTAATTTTTATCATTGCAGAAGATGCCGAGCCTGAAGATATTGATTTTGTAGTACAAAATCTGAATTGCCAACTGCCCGATGAACATGACTCAGGGAAAAAGTCAAAATCCAAATGGAAACTTCGCAAACTCTTTCGGGAAACTAGTCAACTAAGAAAGTCCACCTCTTCTCAATCCAAAGCGTCTTCTGATGTGACTACTTCCCATGGTAAAAAAGACGAAGAGCCACAAGAAGCACCAAATAATTCTGTTACCAACTCCCAAGCCACTGTACATTTTAGTGATGAAACTAGTCGTCCTTTTTCTAAACCTTTGAGTCCTGCCACCAACGGTGCACCTCATTCTTCACACAAGAAAGGAAACTGTCAGATTTCGTAGATTTTCCCCCCAAGGCTGACAACAAATCCCAGTCCTGTTAAACAGAGAACTGTGCTAGGGCGTTTTGATAAGAATTGAAATTGGGCTTGGGCGTGGAATTGAGTGGAAAATAGATGAGCATCAACCAAACAGATACGTGTGTTATTATAAACGTTTGAATGTGTTTTCAAGTATTTGCAACTAATTTTAGACCTATTCTGTATTTCTGTATATTATATATTGTTCCCTGTGTTCATTGATATAAGAACATAATTGACTTACTTGATATTTTGGCATTTACAGTTGTTGATCTCGTACACCTTTCAACTATTCATTGTCGGTACAAGCAGGGTGGGTATTTTTAGCCCAAAACCTTTCGGTATGCATGTTTTGATGGAAACTGTTTACATTTTTTAAATAGCCTAAAATGCTAAGTAAAAATAAGAGACAATTATATAATTACTCATATTATAGAGATTTTTGTCTAAACAGATCTCTGACAAGGAGCATTTCCGGCAAAACTAACACTAGTAAAGAGTTTTTCTTTGAAGTAATTTTTTATAGTTTTAGAATTTTTTTGTTAGAATATTCTAATTTCTGCGTGATTCACCCTCCTATCCCAATTTTGATTCTTATTGAGAAAAGTAGAATGAATTCTATATAATATGGTAAATGAGATAACAAATGTATTTTTAAACTGACCCAATGAGAGAATGTATGTGAGTGCGCTGCTTAGAAGATAACAAAGCAGACTTGCTTGTGATCAAAGTTTAATTAGTGTAAGGAAACTGGATGATCTATTTCGTGATGCCATTTCTTAATTACAGTTAATCTTCTTGTAATAAGCGTATTTGCATTTTAGAGTTTGTGGATGTTGGTGTTTTAACCGTTTATATATATATATATATATATATTATATAGATATCCAACTCTGTTCGGATTCATCGTGTATTTAGGGATAAAATGTCATCTTCATAGCATTCATAATAACTCCATGCAAATCAACAATTAAAGTTCGTATAACATGAAACTCGTGAAGCATGTACTTAAAGTCCAGTCATCATAACTAGGTATGCAGTCTAATTTAGTCAAAAACAATTCATTTCACAATCCGTTATTTCACAATTTTTTTTCATAAAATATTAATTAAGTGTAGTACGGAATCCGACATTCATTTCGAGTTATGAAAATTTTTAGATATTCGTGAACGACGTTATGGAATAAACATTTGCGTTCCCTTCTGCGTGCATCATACAACCACATGCTACGTAGCCGATATTTTGTGTATCTCGAAGGCGAACGGCTATTTCCTTGCCGACAAATAAGTAATAAAAATGCATACATTTTGACTTCCGTTCGGTTTTGTCTCCACATTGGATGTCTGCAGATTTTCATTAAAATTAGAATAATAATAATAATAATAATAAACGATGAAGAATTTAATAGAAAGAAGTTTCGCAGAAAACATTCCATAAAAAAGCTGAAGAACGATATAGCACATGCTATATGTCAATTTTGGACACCCAGGACCTTATACATGGCCTGAAGGACAAATCAGATTTTGCGCCTTAGCAATACAGTTTGTTCTCCTACAAAAATGCTGAAGAATGATGTATGTTTATTTTTGAAACTCGGGACCTTACGGAGGGCCTGAAGGACCTGATCGATTTGGGTCATTAGCAATACCAGAGTAGCTAAAATGCCTCTTTTGAAATCGAAACCTCTTCAGGACTTGAAGGACCTGAACGATATCGCTCATGAGCAATACCAGAGTACATATTGACCATAGGTATCGATTACTCAAAACAGAATTTGAAAATGTCAATTCGTTCAACCTAGAGAGCAAACTGTTTGAAATGCCAGTTTTGACATTGAAACCCCTTTCAGGAATTGAAGGACCTGACAAAGTTGACTCATGAGCAATAGTAGAGTAGCTATTCGCCATATGTATCGATTAGTTGAAACAGAATTTGAATATGTCAAACGGTTCAACGTGGAGAGCAAACTGTTTGAAATGTTCGGCTGAGCGGCCAGGCGGCCGTACAGACTGCCACACTAAAACTAACAAGGTTATCTTCGATATATTCTGCGAAACTTAATAAAAGGAAACCAAAATAGTATCATGATGACGCAGAAACATGAAGAGCGTGCTTTATCACAGTAAGAGAGTAATCGAATGAAATTAAGTAGGACCAAATATGCCTTAATACGTACACAAGTATAAAAATACATAGAATTCCATAATCCTACAGTATTTCACTAATCCGTTGTTTGGAAACTGCTTCACAACAGGAAAAAAGTACAACATCAAGCAAAACAAAATCTTGTGAAGTACATGCTTCACAATTGCTAAGCTGATAATATAAACATTACTGAAAATAATCACCACCAATAAAACCAAACCTGCCATCAGCACATCTATTGAGTGAGTGGAAACTGCGCAAAAAAACTGCTCCATATATCATTTCAAACAGACAAACTCGTGCCAAGTGCTTGTGTTCGTATTTCATCAAGTAAAAAGCTCTATTTTGTTGTTCCTTTTCATGCTTCACTTATTCAAAGAATGTTCAAATTTCTAGTGGATTGTGTCCACAAACATTTCTTGTTTTTTATTAAGTTGCAATGTTTTATTTTCTTAGATTCTCACAAGGGAACTTTGTTTACTGAAGTCTGATTCAAACCTAACCAAAATCATAAAGCATAAAAAACATTGCAGAAAATAAAATGCATTTCGTTTTTCTGTAAAACAAACTTTCCAGCACGCTTGAAGCGATTTGTGGAAACGTTTAAGCGCTTTGTTTTGGCAGTAAACTGTATAATGTAAGTCAATACGCTTACGTACGGTCATATAGAGCTGAAAACCCCCACGCGCGAATTTCAAACGATGCCCATTTGCCCATTGTATGCATATGTATGCGTAAACCAAGTGATGGAACGTTTCTAGAAATCGCTTCCAGCGTGCTAGAAAGTTTGCTTTACAGCAAACTGAAATGCATTTTATTGTCAGCGATATTTATTATACTAGAATATGGTTTTGGTTAGGTTAGAATCAGACTTCAGTGAACAAAGTTCCCTTGTCGGTACATTCAAGTGAGTTGCTAAAAGGAAAACAACTTTTCCTTTTCAGTGCATTCGCATTCATTGCCTCACGAACAAATAAGGACAAAGGCAGGCAGGCAAAGTGGGCAAGTGTGGTAGTGTGTTCTATGCACTTTACAACTTTACGCGTATGTTGTTTTTCTACTGGATGGAATGAATGAACACAAAGGGTTATATTAAAGGAAAGTATGTATCATGTATAGGATGCATATCTTGAACATAATGCACTTTCTTTTCAAGATTTTCACCAGTTGGCATTCAGGGTTTTTTCCTCATTTTAAATAACTGTACTATAGGGGAATGAAGGAAGCTTATGCAAAGTGAGTGCACACGTCTTATCAAATCTGTCTTTCCTGGTGTTCTGTGAAAAAATACAAGAATTTCAGCTGTGAGCACGGAGCAGCAAGGAAGGATGCTTCCTTTTTCCAATTTGCTTTTATTAAAACTCAGCACACTTACGTGTGCACATGTACCAGATCATACATAACGAGAGTACTTTTTAGATGTATGATATATATGAATGCTTGGTGAAAGGATGGACACAATTTAAATGAATCCCAGGGAATGAAATGGAAACAATGAAATTGAACTAAATTCATTTCACAATTGAGATGCACAGACATTCCTCAAGTCTATCATTTCAAGTTGAATAAATGCATATAATAATATCTTGTTGCTAACAAGGAAAGCCTTTTTCCGAAAAAAAACGACAAAAGTTGGGCGCTGGTGTAAGAGCAAGAATAGAGATTTAGATAGAATGCTGTTCTTCAGGTCAATTTCGTCGTGAGAAGAGAATATTAAACAAATGTTTCTTGGAGACAGATGTATGAAGACGTAGCTAAATGAAACAGAAAAAAGTAGTTCAATGTAACTAATGCGTCACACTGAAACCCCTTCAGCTCTAAATAAATCAAACGGACACTTAAAATTTAGTAACTTAAATTTTGTACAGTTTCTGCCATGTCAAAAGGATCCTATAGTAAATAAATGCACCATGAATCACGTATAAGTTCATAGGAAATTGCTATGTAATGTTGTTAATTTGAAATGAAAGGAGCTGATAACTCATGCGAATTTTCTTACTTCCCTTTTCCATCTAATCTACTCTGCTTTGTAAGTAGGTGTTCTGTTCATTTAAATATGCTTACAAGTACAACTAGCAAAAAACTGCTGCGGCTCAATAAAAAGGATGCCAGAGATAGTGACTTTTGGCTGGTGAACAAATTGTCTTTGCGAGTATACTTATTTTATTATTATTGCAAGACAAGTGTTTTTCCGTTAGTCAACATATTATTATTATACCTAGATACATATATATATATATATATGTAAAGTTTACAAACCTCGCTTTAGTTGAAATATGCATGTTTCAGTGTCTCTTCCCACAAACAAATCTGCCTAAAGATTTTCTCGAAGCAGTTTTATAGCCTTGCGTCAGCCCCTTATCTAAAATGTATTTGTTAAGCGGAAAGCATGAAAAATGGCAGATTTCATTTAACCAGTTGAAAGAAGCTTTCATCACACAAAATGATGTAGTAGATGATAATGCTGATTTATTTCTCGCAACGTGTAACAAGGAGGAAGTCAGTATCAACATAAAAACTCGCATTCATCACAGCCACTCAAGATTTCGACGAAATGTGTTATTAAAAAAGTTGGAAGAAATCAGCAAGTTTCCCTCAAGGAATGGACAGAAAAGGGGAATCGCAGCGATGCTGAAAATGAAAGAATAAAAGTGTTAGATGCTGATTGAGACTAACTTCATCATATTACACGAATCAAATTTTTTCACTCCGGAAACAGTTATTAACCTCCTTTGTAGAAATTGTTCTGTACGAAAGTTTTTGTAAGAGCATGAAATAAGGATGTGCCCTGAGTTGAGCTAAGCAAATATGAACAACGAACAAACCTGTGAAACGCATACACGTGAAATATCCGTACAAACTATTATTAAATTAGGAAGAGGGAAAAGCAGCTAAGGGAGTTGAGTATTTGTCAGGTTTTCGGTTCCTCTATGGAAACAGGTAACCTAATTGAAAATCCCGACAATCCCACTATAACTAGTGTTTAGTCATGTGTGATGTGTACTGTAAAATGTGATTAGGTATATAGGACAAGTTGAAAAGGTTTGTAGCGCCATATTGTACAATCTTGCTTGAGTATGAGGTTTAGAATTTGGATGTGTGACTGGATGTGGCCTAGACGTAAGCAAAGCAGTCAAGCATCTTTCTCTCAGAAGTAGCTTATGTAGTTTTAACTTTATATCCGATTCAGTTTGACGCTTCACTTCAAATTCAAGGAATTTAGTCAAGATTTTCAAATAACTAGCGTGATATGATGAATATCTAGAAAGCAAAATCTAGAAGTAGAGGATTATTTTGTGGTTTTGTCAAGTGCAAATAATGGAAACCCAATCCTCCAGTATCATTTCAATAATCGATTATGCTTCAAGTCATTAAAACTTTTGTGCTTAACTTCGTACTTACTGCAGTTTACTAAAAGTGTTATCCTTTGGCTTGATAACTTGCCTTTAGTAAGTAATATGTAGGCCAATATGGTATATAATTTATACTGAAAGGGCGCTCATCTTACTCTACAGAAAGGGTTACTCACTGGAAGTCGCTTTTGGAAACTTTTTAATGTACTTATATACACTAACATATTAATTTGATTTAGTTCTGTATCTCGCTAAGCATTGATGAAAGATGATAGATGATGGTTCATTTTGATTTCAACGCAAACGCGTTGTATTTTCCCTAACTTGAATGAAATTCAACACTCGTCGGTTATTTCTTTTATGAGGAGCTTTGTCATTGGGTTTTAGCTTTATTCCAACAAAGTGTAATGTTTCAAATTTAAACATTTATCGCGAAACTCTGATTTATGCGAATTAATCTCCATAATATAGAAGTTGGGAAAGAAGATTCAATTAACTGTATTGCGTTACCCCAAGACAGTTTGCATTACAATTTATAATTATTCTTTTATTAAGGTTGCAGTTTGCAAGCTTTATGCATCGATTGTGTTTGTCTGTCTGTCTGTCTGTTTGTCATTCCGAGGCAGTGATTCTAAGGAAACGGCTGGACGGTTTTCGCTGAAATTTGGTATACTAGTATGTTATGACCCCTCCTCCTAGCCTATTTAAGGAGGGCAACA
>JAHZNA010004294.1:0-29682 GCA_027743935.1 Sinodicranocentrus sp. ZH6
CACCAACACCAGCAACCTTCACATTGTTCATCACTGTCATTCCAAAAATAAGAATACGTACTTAGTTCTACACTTGACGGTATACAGCGTTTGAACTAATATCTTTCAAAAACCAGTCCAAAATTTCGGGAAAGCTCATTACTTAGCTTTCGGCATAAACACAAGTGGGTGGACAAGAAAAACGATGAGGTTCACTTTAAATCCTTTTTCCAGCGAAAATCCTTCTTCAAACAAGACTTAAACTGGGATTAATTTTGTAGAAAATTGGCTAGTCGACTTTCCAACGTTGATATCCATTTCTGATACTGTAGAATAAACGATGGTCTGAGCTATTACTAAACGTGTTCTCATTTTCCCCTGTCCTAAGTTTAGATTCTAATGGAGAATTTGTCCTTGGGCATAGCTTCCGGTTGTGAGGACAAGTCTTTCATGTTCATCATCCATTTCATTTCCCCTCTTATGACAGTATTTTCTAAGCCAACTTTACCCCCTCCATTGCTACATTTGGGATTCTCTTCATATGAGTTTTTGATGATACTTCTAGATTTCTCTGCCCACTTTTCACGGACAATGATTTACTCTTATCTCATGGAAAAGTTGAAGGACTCGTATGTTTTCTGGTTTTACGAGTTGCCAGAAAATCCTGTATAAAAAATATACGTCTAGGCATCTCATATTTATCATCGTCACGTCACGCCCTTTGTCGTCTTGGCTTAGAATGCATAAACCGACATGAATCCTTATCACTGTTGCAATATCGGGAAATTATGATGGAGGGTGAAGGCAAGAAAAAAATATTTTCGCGGAGGAAAGGACAGGTGAAGGACAAGGGCTCTACAAGTGCACTATAATTTCCTCCGTGCTGAACTGACCATGCAAAATTGGACTTTTATTGGAAAGGAAATTGACGCATGAGACTAATAAAATATACGGATTTCTTCAACTCTCGTAAAAACCGTCACTGACATACCAAACATGAGGAATTTATCCTGATGGGGATTATACGACGACGATAATCCTTTTCGTGATAGTGTCCTACTTCAACCCTGCCAAAAACTTTTCCCAAAATCCTGATGACCAATATATGCACATGCTTATATACCGTAAACAATCTCGATAGGACTTGGAAATGTATTTTTTGGAGAGATTTTCAGTAAAAAATACACTCTAGTAATTTTCTTGAATGGAGTTGAAGGTATTTTATATAAAAAAAATTAAAGAACAGCTAACCCACTGCGGTTTACTGACTGATGCGTAAAACTTTTCCAAGTTTTTTCCCTCATTATTTACCCTGATGACAAATCAAGTAATCAAGAAGAAATATAAAAAATCTAACAAGGAAGTCAGCCTTGTATTTTGTGTCTCTTTACTGCTCCAACTCCAACACTGATTGCATTGAGTATTCAGGTGTAATAAGGTTTTTAGAGAAACTTTTTTTTGCAGAAAATTGCAAGTTTCCCGTTACCCTTTGCATATGCAAAGCTTTCAGAGCGCCGGGAGAGAGACATACAAAGAAGTGTGGACTGTCGGGCAGAGGATTTTCACAGTTTGCCTTGCTTGTGATGCATATTTTTTGGTGGATTTTTCGTGACATGGGGATTACAATTCCGTCGGGAAATTATCTAAACAAGCAAAAGTTTATTTGCACAGAAACGTTCCCGTCAAGAAAAAAACTTTTCTTTGTAAATATGCAATGTGCCTTAATCAACAAAAGGAGTTTTTCCTTGTCGTGATTTACCATTCATTAAGAATAATATTTTGCAAAGTGATGGCTATTCGCAAAGTTTACATTTTGCCAAGTACATAAAATGTTTTTTTTTCTCAAAAATTTGACAATTCCCTAGCCCGTTATATTCTAACAAGGTGGCTAGCTTGTGGATGACTTTAACATCTTTCTTGCATTTGAGGTTGATTTATTTGTTGTTTTTTTCTCAAATTTTTCTTCCCGTAACTTGCTACATGATTTTACCCGCGGTGCATCTGGTATGAACTAATTTCAATTGATTTAAGTGTTGTTCATGCATTCCCCTCTTTACAAAAATGAGTAAAGTAACAGCCGTGTTTTCTCTTACAATTCTAAACGGAACCGTTTGAAGACGCGTTAAAATGTCGTGACATCATTGAATGACAGGGCTGTACTAGAAATGTCAAGACAAAAATCCCTTGCTTACCTAGGCATTCTTGCTGGTTTGCTTTTTCGTGATGTTACATTACCCCATTCCTTCATCTCTACTTTTTGTATCTGTATTTTCAACTAATTTCTAGTGTAATTACTTTAATCGCTGTGTTTATTTTAAAACAGACGACGATTACACAACAATCTATTCTCAAATGTATACAAGCTCTTTGGTGAAAAAAACCGTCCTTAAAAAACTTTTAGCCCAGATTTTTTACCCCTATTGTGTAACACATTTGCAACACGACACATTTCACAATCCTCTCTATTATCCTTGCGGTGAAGGAATTGAGCCGTGACTAAAATGGTGGAAATAAGGAATAAGAAAATAATAACAATTGCAAGAGAATGCAGAATATTTCCCATCCTTATTTTCCTTCTCTGTCATTTGTGTAACGTTACTACGTCAAAGATGCACTTGACAAGATACACAATGCGACTGCTATGGCGTAACATGGATTATTTTCGCTCTAATATCTTCAAGTTGAGTGCAAAAAGTTGTCTACTATATTTTGTGAATATTTATAGCCCAATAAAACTCCCCCAGTTGAAGTTTTGTTTTCCAGAAACTTAATATTTATTGTAAAAGGCTCAAATTTGCAATTCTAATTAGCCCCGTTGTATATTTCATGCGTGTTTCCTCGAAATGACCTTAATTTCCCATGAAAATTCCCTCCATCCTGTGTCATTGTGCTAGCTTGCTCTTTGTGGTGGTCCTTCCTAGAAGAAACTTGTATGAATTCAGCAACCAAAATGTGATAAGTAGTTTACTCCTCCTTTGCGGAAATGAGTGGGTGGGATGGTTGGTGGTTTGGGCATAATTGCTTTTTCCAGACGGGAATTCAACAACAGTGGCAAGTTGTAAAAATGCCATTTTTCTTAATTATCAAATCCCTCTCTTTCCACCGTTGAGGGCTTCAAGGTGTAAATCAAATTTTATGGAATACCCTTTCTTTTATTCCTTGAGCATTCCCTCATTTCCAAGGGTATAGTTGTGATATCTTACATGTTACAATTCCCCAAGACCTTCATCCCTATTCCAGTTTCTTGATGCAGCCACCAACTGTTCCAAACTAAATCTCACTTGGGAAAATAACGAAGGTTGTTTTTCACATTCAGCTCAAAATGAAATGCATGCATGCATGAGTAAAACGCATCAAACTTGCAAAATATGACATTGGAGTGCATATCCCGAATTCTTTTCTCGTCTCTCGAATTCAAACAAAATTACAATCCTGGAAGCGCTCACTAGCAAACATGACAGGATTGGGGTTTGCGAGTAGAGGAGAAAAATACAAATAAAATAGCAAAGTCGGTTCTCATCCTTGAATAATATTCTGTGGAGGAAACTCCATGAGAAGGAGTAGCCATGCATTTACGTGGCTAGAAAAAAAACAGGTCCATTATCCAGAGAAAAAATGGCTTCAAACAAACTCTCACTTTTCTCCCTTTTTCAACTCTCGAAATAAATAGACTAGGAGAAATGGAAAGGGGAAAAGACACGGCTGATATATTTTGTATGAGAGCTTTACATCTGTTTTCTTCTCCTCCATCTTGGCAAATGTCTTGTTACAAAGCATTTTTCTCGTCGATTGATGAAAAGCTGGAGAAAACACTGAGAATGGAAGAGCTCTTTGTAAGAACAACTTTCTAGAAGAAAGGGGGATCAAGGCTTTTGGGAAAAAACCCAAGTCTCTTATTTGCATCCCGTGTATCCCACCATCTGCAAAATATGGGAGGAAAGTGTGTAGAAAAAGTGGAGTAATAAGCTCCCTCATATTCTATGAATCACAAGTGGGATATTAAAAAATGGTTTGGCCCTTTCTTCTCTGCAAACTTGTAGAGGGGTATATAGCACTTGGATCTTCTACGTCTTTTTCCAACGTTCCATAGGGAAAACATTTTCTATCAAGTTTTGACTGCAACGTATTCATTTTCACGAGGATCAAGTCTTGTGCGAAAACAATGCTCTTTTGTACAACTCTCTCTCTGTTATTATATATTGAATATTTTTTTCAGGAGAAAATGAAATAGTTGTTTCTCCTTTGGAAAGAAGGGTGGAAGTAGTTTAGTTTTTTTTATTGTGGAGAAAATGATTTTCATTGTTTTCCAAAATTCAACATCTGCTAGGGTATTGGCAATGAGAAATTCTTTTTAAAAGTATCCATTTACTTAGCAATTTTGATTTTTTAAAAAATAATGTCTTCAAATTACTGCGTAGAATTGTCGAGAGGAAATAATCTTGGTCAAATTACAGCGTAGAATTGTCGAGAGGAAATAATCTTTTAAAAGCCGAGCTATAGACAGACACTTGCGTCAATACAAGCCACTCCTTTTAAACATTCTCTGTCACGCTTTTTTACCTGGTTAAAAAACCTTTCCATTTTCATTAGCTTTTGTATGCTTCACATTGACGTCACGATGGATTGACGGAAGAGGGGCGGGGGTGGAAGAAGGAAATTCAATTTTTGTTTTAGCCAGAACATGTCAATATTTTCGCTAGAATCCTATTTTAAGAAATCCTCCTACACATTTTCATTCCTCCTTTCACTACACGGCTTGTTATTTAATAAAGTGAAAACTGAATTAGAAAAATCGTGAGGTGGGAATTTCAAAAATTGAAAACCTTTCCCTCATCCTCTGTACTTTTCGTATACCTGTTGCTAGGTACATTGAAAAATATGCTTAAAAAGTTGTTCTAAATGTGGGCTATTCTTTACAGTTCGCACAGCGTAGTGAAAGTGTAATCTCCTGTCGGATGTGTTCTTGTGAGATTAGCTAACCTCATTTCATACCAGTGGCAATAGGAAGTTCTCCCGGAACAGAAACTCACTCCATGCTTGAATAAAAGAGTGATGTTTCCTAGTCTGCTTTCCAATCTCCGTCATACTTTTTCCCTCAAGGGTTTTACTTATCTGGTTAGAAACATTCGTAATTTCCCTCACTTTGCTTTTCACCATCTTCCCTTATTTTCTAATTTTACTGTGAAAAAGAAACTAGTAGATTACTCTTTGTCAATCGATCCATATCCTAAGTTCATTTGATGTTCTTACCTTCACTAAGTATCTTATGGTAGAAAGCATCCCTTCAAAGAAACTAATTCCATGTGAGCTATACTAAAATGTAGATTTTCACTAGAGAAAAATTCCCATAATACAAATTTTATCCAAAGCTCCTGGATTTTCTCCCATTGCCCTCACACACAAAAACATGTTGAGGGAAAAGAAGAAAGTGAATTTTTATGAGATTTTCCACCAATCCCTTTAAACCTTGTGCTGGCACGTACACCATTTTTTTAATACGATGCTTATGCTATTACCTGAAAAATAGGGGGAAAACTCATGGAAAAAAGTTGAAAGTGAGGCTAAAGCTCGCGCAGATAAACTTTTTATACAGAAGCTCTCTTTCTCCCCATTAAAAAATATCCTTTTTGCACCATTCCACCCGACTATTGTAAAAGAAAATGCATAGTTCATTTTGCAACGTGTAAAAATATAAAGCTGACTTTTAAAAGAAATTTTCCTCTTCTCCTTTCCCCTCCGGTTTTTTAACTTAATACGTCGAACGTACTTTTTTGTTAATTTATTTCCCATCCGTGCTTTATGACTCCCCTTTGCTAGCTCAGGAGAGTCACGAGCTCACGTTTTGAAGGGATAAATGGAACATTCGGAAATATATAAAGTGGTTATTACGAGATATGCGGGAATACTCCTGGGGAAAGAGAATTGGATTTTGGTATTGAAAGGAAGTAGGATGGTGATGGACAGTATAATGGAAGTTTGATGTTGGTTGAAAAGACGTCACGTAGTACTTTTCAAAGGGAGATGAGCACCTTATTTTATATTGAAATCAACGGAGTCTCACTTGTTTTGTGATGGAGAAAAGCTAGGTGTATAATGGGGATTGTGGATTTGCTTCAGGCATGTCATTAAATGACAGGAAGTTGACTTGTTGGTAATGAAAGGAGATTAGACTTCCGTCAAACTTTCCCAGGATGTACTAATTTTTGACTAGTTTGGGAAAGAAAATTTTACTGAGGATATTTACATTTGAAGGAAATTTTGCTAAAACCACATATTCCTCTTTCCACAAGAACAATTGACATGAACTCATTTTAATCTAGATCTTAACACATACTTTTTGAAAAATTAATTATTCTGATTTTTACACACATAAATCAAAATTACCTCCAGCTCCCCATGCACTCATATAAAAGGGGTAGCGATGAAAAGAAAAAATAACCCCATTTCCAGGAAAACCCAATGACTACACCGATTAACTTTCTCCTTGGAAGAGTATTAGCAACCTTGGGAAATTTAGAAATCTCTCAATTTCTCCGTGAAACTCTTCATTCAAGCTAATTTCTCCCTAAAAACCCATTTAATACACATGTCTCACCCAATTTACCACCCAACGTTGTCTCCCCAATTCCACGAGACAGAGGAGATTAGATGGAATTCTCATGAAAAATGAGAATCCAGAATTAGCCAAGTGTAACAGGACAAGCCTAGCCAAGTCTTGTTTTCCCAGACTAATCTTTGATGATGCTCATGTGCCAGGAAAAAATGAAAAGCCTTCACATTACATTCATACCCAACAATGTTTCACCTCTCACTCCGCTGGCTGTCTTGATGGATAATATTTTTTCCTAGTAAAGTCACACAGATAAACAGGCTAGGATGCCGGATGGTTGGATAGCATGACGTTAAACCAAAAAAAGCTTCACATTCTTTTGAATCCAAGCATACACAATGGAGTATTTACTAGAGGCAAGCAAGCCTGCTTGTGTCACATGCTATGTAATGCGACTCCCCAGAGATGGATACTTTTCACAAACTGGATTTTTTTTCTGTTTCAAAGGAAAAATATAATAAATAGTGGAAACACGTTTTCTGATTTCATTTCTCGGTAAAAGCATACAAGAGTGGGATCATTTCCAGAGGTATTTGTCACAAGAGGAATTTATTTTAAAATGAAAACTCTCATGTCCTCCTCAAAAGTTGGCAGTTGGGGAAAGCAGAAAAAAGTAGAGGGCTTTTAGGATTCAGGGAAAAAATATAAAACATTTAATGAAATATCTTCTCTTCTCCAGACTAATATATTAGTCTGTAATTTTTGTTCCAAGGTTTTAGCCCAAATATTTTGCTACCAGGAAAGAACAATATTTTTTCACCAGAGAATAGTAAACACTCCAAGTGTTTCTTTCTCATGCGTACGTCTTGTTTGTGGAGGAGTGGAGGAAAACAGTTGATTGTTGCATGGAATTCAGGCGTATTCTATTTTTGCCATGATTTACCGGATAATTCAAGTCCATTAAGGTGTCTCTCTTGACATGCTTATTTTCTCTTGTGTTATAGTTTTGTGAAAGGATGGGCAAATTAGATGATATTTTTTGGAGAGGAAAAACAAGTTCTAAGTAATCCTACCCACTCAGCCGTGTGCTGAGAATGTGGATTTAAATGGTTTTTTGACGGAATTTGTTGCTTTGTCAAGGGAAAACTCTATTTTGCCAGGTGGGATGATACCAAATAGTAGATGAAGGCTTGTGGTAGGAAAAGAGTGGGAAATGTGGCATTCTAAAGCTGCCAAGTATCATCTTCATTTTTTCAAGTAGTTTTACTCCTCTTGCCATAAACACCAAAAAGGAACAAGGGGCTTGCAAATTCTCATCATCTGTATAGATTGGCATACAAAATCCTTGTGTTGGGGTATATTTTCAAAAAACCCTTTTCAGCTATCTTCGCTTTTTTGTAAACTTTTACATGAAAATATGCGAAAGCGTGAAAAGAACACATGATGCCCAATGACTTTGATGAAAACAAGCTGAAACGGATTGTAGTCGAGGGATATATATTCTCTTGGTTTTTTGCTCTTAAATTTCTACTCTTTTCTTGGTTGAGCACGGGATTGGATATGGTTTTTGGAATTTGATTGACACCCATTCATCCACAATCTTCGTGATGACTTTGCACTTTATTGAATTTTTTTTCACTGACAATGCAACAGAGTCACTTTAAATATTCACAGACTCCGTTTCCCCTCTTGAAAGAGGGACTAGGCTGTTTTTCTCGAAGTAATAAACTGCTAGATTTTTCCACAACCTTGAATCTCTACCATCTACCAACAATTGTAATTAAAAAATGACACCATTTTTCCTCTCCTGACCCCCTCCTATTGTTCTTTGTTAATATCCTCACTAACTTCAAGAGCGTATAAAGTTTCATGTAGTTTTTTATCGTCTTGCCACACACTCCAACTTGTCGATAAATCAAATCCTGAATTTTCCTCTCCCTCCATACTTTCTTCCACGCGTGGCTAACTTCTACATGAAGGATAAAGCAGATCATTTTAAACATTTAGTCCAAGCAAAATAATATGAAAAACGTTTACCACCTTTTTTCTGCAATTAACAACTTTCCAAAAATGGACTTGTACCTTGTCATGCGTAACCTTTCCTCCAGCTTCACCGCAAACAATGAGTGAGTCTAGTGGAGACTGAAGATTGTAAAGAGGGAGTTTGCAAAGTTCATAAAAAAACTAATGAAACCTATGAACTTGGCATATGTTCAGAGATCCATCCCACTTCTCTCTTCTAAAATGTTTTCCAACCTTTACGGATTTTGCCACAAGGAGTGGAGCACTTTGCAGGTTCATTTTGATCTCTCGAAGGAGCACTTTCAGGATTTTGTGGAGTTTCCGAGTGTGTGTTTTGCAATTCAACTGAGAGAGAGAGAGATCACACTCTACCTTAGTCCATCCCGCAGTTGCTCTTTGAAGTGGTTTAATTTCACAGGGACTTTCAAACTATAGTGGGATTCTGCTCACATTCAGGTCCCATCAAATGCATCTGTTTTTCATGTGACGGAGGTCAAAACACATTTAACGTGGGATTTCAAGCGTTTATAAATAAATCCTTAAAATGATTCTTCCAGACGAGAGGCGAATGTGTGATGGGAAGTATCACCAGTTTTTTTTACTACTACTACTATTGTCCTCTCCACTTGTAAAATTTTGCTGAAATGTTTAAAAGGTTTTGGAATAGATGGTGAACAATGAATTGAAAGCGTGTGGCTTTTTTTTATTCCTCAAAGGATTTTTCCATCAAGGCTAAACTTTCCCAGCAACCTTGAGTAGTTCCCTGAATAATTTGTAAAGAGCACTTTCCCACGTAATGGGACGTGGGAAGTGAGTCGTTGAAAGAGAAAGCTTAAACAAAATTACTCTATTTAATCAGATTTTTATTTTCGTCTGAAACTACGCTCTAGAAATGTTAAAAATACCAAAATAAGGGCATATGTATTCTAATCCTCTTAGCTAACGGTGAAGGCTAGTATTTACGGGTACAAGGGATTCTTGAAAAGGGTATAAATGATAATCAGACTTGAGAAGAGTATGCGAATGAAAAATAGAAGCCTAAAAAGGAAATTAATATTTCTTTTAGTAATGTAATCAAGTTTTCCAAAGTGGCGAGTCTCACGTTTTCGTCCAGCTGATATTAAATTGGAGTCAAATGAGAAAGAAAATGATTGCATGAGAGGAAATATTCGTGAGTGGCATATGATGAATCTCTTGAAATCCTTTTGTACGTCCTTTTGTTTGCCTTACATGCATGGCCTACAGGTGCTTTCTAATTAATTAAATTATTTTTAGTCTAGCTCACTTTAGCTGAAATGCTGTGATGTTTTTTCTTCCAGAGCATGCATTTAATTGAATGCAAAATCAAGCAAGATCCCTTTCCAAATCTCTGCACTTGCTCACTCACTACACAAGATTACAAGGTGTGTGGGATAAAAGGCAATCAAGATTTGAAAGGGTTTTGCGACTTATTTGCACAAATTTTAAATTCACATTTGAGCCATTCCCTCAAACAACTAAATATTTACATGGCTCTCTTTCAGTCTAATTCGATTAAAATTTCAAGTGGAAACTCTATATAGCATTGCAAATACATCTCCCTATCATATACCATCTCTGTAGCCTCATATTTCTCACAACTACTTGCCAAATAAACAAAAACATGAGTGAGAAGTGGACCCAAAGAGGACTCAAAGACTCCTCCAAATTCCATATCCAATTTCCAATGATTACCCTCCGCCACACGAAGCTCACGGAAACAAAATTTCCTGCACGATCCAACGTCAACAAGTGAAGCGCTCCATTTAATTAGATCCTTTTCCAATTTCCCTTTTCCACAAAATATGTCGTATCCTTACATGGCCAAGTAGATACTGACTTGATATAAAATTCATAGTCCTAGCACCCTCCTACATCTACAATGAGCGTCATCACCAATTATAAGCGTTTCTCTAGAAGTGTCCTCCACAACGTGGATCTATCCCTATGCTATCTTTCCAGCAGGGTGCTAACTCCATTCGGAGGAAAATCATTGTGCCATGTTGAGCTCAAGAGGTTGGTCCTAATTGACACAATTTTCCTCATTCGTGGCAACAAGACACCTTCATATACAAGATTAATATTTGACGAGATAGAACGTTGTATCGGGATAGAAAGATGGTATAGGAAGCTATGATCCATATTTTTGAAAACATTTTCCCTCTAAACACTTTTCGTCTTGTGACAAACTACAAAATATATTTACATATAATGACATTATAGCAAATTTTGCTCAAGTGTGCATCTGTAATTTTGCCTAGACTCCTTGTAATTCCTGAGCTACACAACTTATTTGGTTTATAAGTGGACACAAAGTGTTGAGCATATAGAAAGAGAGAGAGAGAGGTAGATTGTATTATAAAGTGTGTGGTCGTTGGGGCTGGATCAGTTTTCTGTTGTAAAATACCATTGTCCTTGTAACTTTCCAAGTCTTTCTCTCTCCAAGGGTTGGATGATCAGATGGAGATAATGCATGTATGCATGTGTGCATCTAGAGAAGGCTAGCATTTCAGCTGAAAGCCGTTGGACCAGATCGATCTCGTCTTGTACATCATTAGCACGATTAGTGAGAGATGTGTGGAGGAAGTGGGGAGAAACGAGTAACTCGAGCACAACTCCCTTTTTCCAATGAATCCAACCTAATGAGCACAAATTGCTCCGTTTTCCCATTATCATCTGAACTTCCCATTGATCATGACTACTTTTCCCCCTTTTCTCTCTCAGTCAGCAAAGAAGTGATGGTCTTATAGAGATGATCCATGTTGCATTTTCGTCAAGGGAGATGGAGAAAGTCCAAGTTTTTATTTAGATAATTAAAACTTGTCGATAAAGATTAAACAAAGGGTTTTGGCTGAGATTTTTGGGAATAGGTGAAATTTTTGTGTATCATCACAGCCTCCACATTCTAAAGTTGTCATGTATCTTTGAAGGGAACAAGATGAAATGAGATTGTTATCAAATAACATTCAATATTTCCGCTCTACTTAGTATCATCTTTATTAGATTGCTTAGGGGTGTAACTATTTATTTTTCAAATTGAGTCCAGATCCTTTCTAGCAAAGGATGCTTCGAGCTCTTACTCAAATAGATGTTTCGCAAGAATGCTTTTATTAACAAAACAGGGTAAACTTTGCTGAATATGGGGGAGAGCGCAGAAAATATCAATTTCAAAGTGGAGAAAACTCTGCCTTATACTTCCGCCAGAGTGATATCATCATATTCATTTATATCACTCTGCCTTCTTGTAATAAAAACCACTTACATCGCTGTGTAGTCAGCAAGGTCTAGAAAAATCTAATTGGTTTTGTCACATTGGAAAATTCACGTGAGAGTGAGCTTCCACTGCAAAAAGTGATTTATTTGTGTTTTCTACCTTCCTCCCATCCCAATGTATTGCTTAAAGATATTTCGTTCCTTTGGCGCTTTAGGGAGTGTCATAACATCATTGGCGGAAATTATTGTCATGATTGTAAGACGCTCTCCCTTCTGCCATAAATTTTCTAATCGACAAAGGATCCTCGTCCCGATTTCTCTAAAAGCCAATCAAGTTTCTACTTGTCATTGGATAGCTAACAATTCACGCGTTGTAAGTGTTCCCACTCCTCCAAGGGAGATATAAGATGAGAAAATTAATGGCTTCAAACATTTTCCTCGTCTTGCACAACACATCCCTCCTTTTCATTTTTATCGGTGAAATGAAAGGTGGAAAAGATTGGGGATGACTTGAAGCGGAAAAAATGGGATATGGAGCTTTTCCTTTTTTCGTCCAATTCACGCAAACACGTGATAGCGAAAGGATATATATATATTCACTTTTAAAATGATTTACGTCTCAAAACGAAATCGCCTCGTGATGATTGTCCCTTCCTTATACTTCTCCGTCTTATTTTTCTATTTCACATTTTTTTTATACTTCTCTTGCTTCCCCTCGTTTTCTCATTCCGCCGTCCTTCCACTTGGTTTTGATTACATGGGCGCTTTTAAGTGTGTGCGCACATTAAATAAATTGCGTGAGCTTGTTATCCCAGTTTTTTCCTTCAGAAGCCATGTGCACATGAATTTATACTAACATTGGGTAATGTATGGGTGTCGTTGAAGGAGAAAAAAGAGTCTGCGGAGGTGGTCCTTTTCAAGGATGAATAGACTCTGAACACTTGGCTAGACTTGATTCAAATGGTCTCAATTTGTTTAACTAGCCACTCGTCCTTTATCATAACTTGAGACTTTTTTCTTTTACACAAAGCAGGACAGTAGGCTCTGCGCAGATTCGCATTCATACCTTTTAAACATACATTCCTTTATAACATCTCCGCTTCATGATCCCAGTGGGCATTTTCAATAGGAGAATATCACTTACAAAATGATGAAATATTTGTCCATTGAAGGTCTACAGTTCCCCGTTTCTCCTTTTGAGATTGATCAAATCCTGCCCAACGTGTTGTAACTTCAACGATTTTAGTTGTAATCATAAAATCTTCCTTTCTTTAAAAACCCATTTTAATTTCGTCCCATCCCTCTTCCTCCCCTTGTCACATGTTCAAGAGAGGAAGACAGGACAGAAGAAAAATGGAAAGAAAAAGTATCTTACGACATTCAATCCTCAAGTGAGGATAAAAACCAAGGGACTTTGGTTGTCGTCATCACACAAAAAACATCTTTGCCGGAAATTAGGGTTTAGGTTACTTACTTCTACACACACACACACACACACACAACTAGCAAGAGCGTATGTGTGCATACAAGTGATTGTAATGGTGATGATGATCCCGCTGTTGGGACGGAGTTAGTTGAGTGCACAAAGTGAAACATGAGCTGGAGACCTTCCAGTCTCAGAGACTGGTTGATGTTTAGGAGTAGTTTAGCTGTAATTTTCTAGAGGACATTGAGTACTTTTTTTTCGCTACTCCTCTCTCACCATATTATGCAGACAAAAGGGGAAAAAAGCGAGAATGTTGTTGTCATGATGGTATAAAAAGTTTCTGACATGGGCTGACAGCTCCTTCCAAGTGGTTTACTCCATTTTCCCCGTGGTTTTGAAAAGGATACAATGAGAAGAAGAAAAACAAGTTTTTTTTCTTGGCCCGATTTTCTGCTGGGGACAGATTTTTGTAAAGTATGTTGTAGAGCATCTACCGCTTTTGTTGTTAAAATAGGGACAGGCTAGAATGGAAGGATTTTGGATTTTTAGTGGAAATGTTGTAGTGTGAATGTGATCATTTGAGAGAGGAATGATTAAGGAAACAGGAGGATGAGATTTTGAGGAGATGTATTTTTTGTAAATGTCGGTAAAGGAAGCTCACAACCAATCGATTTGTCAGGGGTGACAGGTTGTTTTACTAATTATAAAATTTTGACTTGAAATACGGCCGTAAGGTGAGAGTTCATAAAGCTTAGGGTTTGAGGCTGTGATTCAAATAACTTTTTTTTTTTAAAAAAGGAGACCTTACTCCTACAAACATGATTACACTCCAGTGAAGCGTGAAAGTAGATTGTGTTTCAACATATCCCAATTTCTTCGTATACGTTGATCCATTCTCAGGAAATGGCTCCATCTTTCTACCATCTTGCAGTGAAAAGAGGAAATAAATTAATCATTCCTTGAGGTATACCAAACTGCCTCCTTTTTCTAGAAATAAACAATAATAAAAAAAAACTAAGAATTTCCACTCTACCAAATTAAAAGCAAACTCACTACCACTTTTTTCAGTAGATGTCGTCTAGCTTCCTCTCTGACAAAATGAAAGATTTCCTGTACAATACAAACCCTGGCAGTCTGTTCCACTCCCGTTTTGAAAAGAACAAAGCATCACTTCTCAGCAAGCCCAGCTTGCAACACTTGTGCTTTCTGGCTGAAAATCCTTCGAGCCCATTAACTCCACACAAAAGCAAGTAATCGCATTTAATATCGTAAATAATACCAGGCTCACTCCATCCACTGCACACTTGTAAATACACAAGAGGATAGAAAGGGAAGTCGACAATGATTCAGCTGTATACACCCCTCCCTCCTTGGGAGTTTATGAGGAAGGAAATGTTATACAAAATATTATGAAATAGAGAAAAAGAGAAAGAGCCTTTAAAATGTTGACATTTTTCCCTTCTTCCTCTTCCGTCTTTTTTCCATCCGTGAATGATCCTGTTTCGTCAACCCTTGGAATTATAAGGATGATAGCACAAAGGGGAAATGTTCATAGCTAATAATGACACATACTACCATTCTCAATATTCTCATTTTCACAATCTAGGAAACAAATTCCGCATTTTATGAGGAGAGCGGGAAACAGTGGGAAACTTATTTTTATTATTTTTCCACTCAAAGACAACTTGTGTTTCCAGACTTTGCTCTACTTTAGGAGCTCCTTATGTCCTTTGCACGAGGTGCTTACAGCCTTGAAACAGGGTTTGTTTTTTAAATGTGGATCACCACACTTTACAAATATGTGATCATTCCCCTTGGCAAATCACATTGCTTGTTTGACTGGATGGGAATGATCAAAATAGGGTGGGATTATGTCAATATGGGAAGAGCTGTGACAAAATCCAAATGAGTTTTCCACCCTGTTTTCCAGCCTCCCTTGGAGGGATATATTTCTGTATGGAATTACTCCTACATTTTTGATAGCGGGTTTTACCATCAAACTCATTTTAGAAGGAGATGGGCTGTGAAATTGCTGTATGAATGGGAAAGCTTGAAGATTTGATAATGTGGATTGTGGAATTGGAGACGCGTCTGTCACTGAGCTTGAGGGAAGGAGACAAAAAAGTTGATGATGATATGATTATACCGTTCTTGATGAAATTGTCCTTCTCTTTGATGTCATCAGTTGCTTCCTTCCCTTTAGTGTGATATTACTAGGAAGACTTTGTTATCCCGATTTCCATAATTTTATCTTGCTCTCCATTTCCAGTTGGGAAAATCACCCTGAGCATTCAGGCTTCTTCCACTTGCTAGAAAGTTTTAGTAATTTAATTAGATCAATAATATCATGTTGAAACGTCGCACTCATTCCGTGCATCCATTGTGCAACGCTAGGGAATTTTCCTGAAAGCATGATCAAAACCTTGGTTTCAAAAGAGTCAAACCGTATAAAGCACTTTTTTGCGAAATATCAGCTACTCACAGAATATTTAATTAGCTATATGATCCTCTCCTATTGCGCTAATTAAGAAATCTCTTTTTGTTTGTTTCCAGGTAAGGAAAAACTTTTTCCAAACTTTTCACAAACCCTCACAGGCTGAGGGCCAGGTAACGTAATCAGCATCCTAGGGCAATCTCTTTCAAATCCTGTGGAATCTCGTCATAATCTGCAATAAAGAAAGCTAAGCCAGACAAAGAAATGGTGGTGTGTTGACTTTTCTTGTAGTTGGAATGGATTTGATGTGAGGACAAAAATCCTGCATTCCCACTCAAAAACTTTCTTCCCTTGTGGATCCAAAATACCAGAAAATCTCTTCCGCTGGAGCATTTGAGAAGGAAGTTGCTCACGATAAATGCATTAGTCTTCATTGCATCTCGTATAAAACCACATCTTTGCTTTCCTTACGCAAAACCCGTTTCAAGCCTGATTTTGACAGTTGTCAACTCACTTTCCAGAGAAAGTCTTTGAAAAAAGCGTTCAAACCTTTCTTCTTCCTCTCCCTTGTCATTCGAGTGACAAGTGTTGCAGAGAAAAAAGTTGTCAAGAGCGATGCTATTTTCTATTCAAGTGTTTTCCATTTCTCAATAGCTTGGAACAAGTAGGAGTTGGTTGAAAAACAGCTCATCTCACAGGAACCAGATTTCTCTGTCTAGTTGTGTCCAGTTTAGGGATGAAGTGGGCTCAATGGATTTTTTTTTGCTTTTTGAACAAGTTTCATTTTTAGTGTCATTCTTCATTCTTCACTATGATGTTTCAAGACGAGAAAGGAGAATATCAGTGTTGTCATTATCGATCCCCTTTGGCGACAAGGACTTGTAAGGAAAGCGGAATTCAATGAGTTTCTAGGCTTCGTGTTGTGAGAAATGGTAAACGTGTGTTTAGCAGAATCTTCAAAATTTGAGAAAACGTCGAGAATAAAACAAATGCAAAGATTCCAGTTGACATCAGACTGGAATTCTCTTTCTTTGCAAAATTTTATAATTAAAGTTGACGCGTGGTGGGCTTCGATAACGTGTTTTTTTGGGAATAACTAGTATCCCATTATGAAAATTGCAAGTAGAGCAATCCTCAGAATTTTATTCTATATTAGATAACATTTCAGCTGATGATTCCCTATTTAGTTGAATGGCTCCCTGAAACAATCCATTCTCATAAGTAAGCCTCAGCCTTCGCAAAGAATAGGATTTTGGCATTGTTTCGAATTTCTAATAATTTCAAATTAAATATACTCGTATGCCGTTTAAAGAGATCAGTTTGAAGGGCTCATTCAGAAAATCTTTTTGTTTGATTTTGCACATTGCTTTATTACTCCGCATACTCATCACTCTCTCCAAACAAGACAATCCCCTTTTAACTTGCACAATGCAAGAGACAAACAAATGAATATGAATGTCGTACTATATTAACTTTTAAAGGCTGTACTCAAAAAGCAAATATTGGTTGAGACTAGAGGAAAGTGAAATAATCTGGAAAGGGTGTCATCATTATCACCACCACCATTCTCAACTCGCATAAAAGCTCTCAAGACAAATCCTCATTTTGGGAAATGCTCTACTCCATATATCTTCCATGTGGTTAGACATCTCTAAAGGAAAACTATGTTTATCCAAGCTTCACCAATTTTCACTGAGGAAGGCCTACTTTGTGGAAACTTTTTACATTTTGAATATTCATGGCACACATAAAAACTTTTTTTTCTCCTTCCCTTTCAACAAAACTTTGTACATGCTCGCACACAACAATCTGTATTTTTTCCTATATCTCTGTACACCCCATCATCCCTTTCTCTCTTGACTTTCTTTGTACGTGACAAATGCAGAAATAGTAGAAACAAGTCTGAAGCCATGTCCGTATTAGAGCGTGGTGAAGTCTGAGAACGAATAATGAATAGTGATTAGGAGATTGAGAGGAGGAGTGAGAGAGAAAATATTAACTTTCTTTTTCTTGATGAAACAACAAAATGGATTCATGTCGTGGGTAAATGACTCCTCTTTCACTTTTCAATGCTCGACTGCTCTGTGACAATTATCAAGAAGAGGATAGCTTGTGGTTGGCTCCTTTTGCTCCTCCAAATTCTTCCAGACGTTATTGTTAGTTTTTGAGAAAAATACGTCTAGACTCTGGACTGATAAAAATTATTTGGGAATTACCTAGGTCCATCTTTTCATACTTTTTTATTGTATTCCAGGAAGTGATTGCTAAATCTAAGAAGGATGCCTTTTCAGGGAAAGTTTTCTCTTTTCAAAAGTTTGAGAATCATGCACAAACTTTAGCTTGTTTTTATAGTCTGGAGTTTTTTTTCTTCTTGTTTTGCAAACAGCCAATTTTAATTTCCAATGAAATGGCCAAGATTATGTGGGGAGTTGATTTGAGTGGGATTCACTTATCAAGTTGGGAAAAGTTTTTTTATTATTCTTCTTTATTGTAAAGAAAATGTCATTAGACAGGGGTTTTTTTGAAGACTTGGAGATTTCATTGTAAAAGCTTCACTTTTGTCTGTTTTTTTCTCTCTTTGAGAATCCCTTTCTGTTCTTGTTGCCCCATTTATTTATTTCCTTGGGGAGAAAACACTCGGAAAGTAGACCTTGTTGCTTTTCCTTTAGCTTACATTCACATTCACAGCATTGGTCCCTTGAATCATATATTTCAGAGGAATCTCTAGACGCTGATGTTTTTTTTCCTCTGGATATTGATTAAATTCCCAGGAATATAAGACATACATAGCTCTATGTTTCATCACCAACTGGAAAAATTTGTCCTAGTACAAAGCTAGAAATGAGACTGGAGGAGATCGAATTCCACATCCTTCCAATTCTCTCTTGTAATCCATTTGTCAAGGAAAAAAGGAGAGCAAAAACTTGTTGGTATTTTCCAGAGTAAAAAACTTTCCATATGATTTGCATATGAATTCACTTGAATATATTTTTGTTTCCGAGAAAAAAGCGACCTCCCAGTGTTGTCTAATTTATGAAGGAATATCTCTCTCTCTCTCTCTCTCTCTCTCTGGATTTTGAACTGGAGGGTGGAGGGAAGTTGTTGAAAGGGGGAGGGTTTGCACAAGCGGAGATTTTTATTCCAACTGTCATATCCTCCCTCCCTCCAGCTACAAACAAGGTTGGATGGGGAGAGCTCATGGCTATTTTCCCTTTCCCCCAATTTTTTCCCTATCATTTTAATTAACTTGCCTCGTGAGCAGGGTAATTTACTCTGGAGAATATCTACTCTAGTATTCACGACACGAGTCTATGTATGTGAATTTACGCAAATCTCTCTCTCTCTCTTCAGAGTTTACTAGAAAGGAAAAGGTGGAGCACGTATTTCCCTCTGATTGCGAGCTGGAGGTCGTGCTTGTGTATTGTATGTGGGGAGGAAAGAGATTTTTGGATGCGACAGAACGAGTGATGCATGACTTGGATTTTATATATCATTTTTTTATTCTTCAAATAGCTTGTATTTCTCTTCCACCTTTTCTTTTGATAGTATACTATTTTTTTAACCATATATGAAGTCAACACTTTCTAAAGGTCTGCCCACTGACACTTTTTAAGGGGGTTTCAAAACATTTTCAGATGAGCTGGTGGACAATTTATGAAATTGAGAGTTTTAAGATGAGCTTGATGTTGTTCTTCACTATATTTAAGTTGTTAATTATGAGTAATTTTTTCCTTGCCTAAGGCATTTCATCCAAGCGACAAAGATTTGTAGAAAATTGTATCCCACAATAAAAGTTGAAGAGTGCGTTGGCTAAACTGATTAGAATGGTTTTGGACAAGGTTTTAAACTTGAAATGACCATTTCTGGTGAAACCACTAAGAGCAAAGTTGTGAAACTAATTTTTCTCCATTTCCATCTCCTTCTCTCTTTTTGATTAAATCTTACAAGATGTGGACATCTCGCTTGTAACTTAATATAGAGTTTTAGCTCTCCTCTGTAAATTACTCTAGAGATTAGTGAAAGCTGTTGACAATGCTAGGTCACGTTTCCTCTCAAGTTTTAGCTCCTATTTTAGATTGTAATTGAGTGCGAAACTCCATTCACACTTGGAAATACGTTGTAAACGAGAGTTTAGAACTTTGGCATCTTTATCATCCCTCAAGTTTTGGAGAAAGTAGCTTGCACATGTTCGAGTTGTTTTTTTCCTACAAGTATCTGCTTCCTTATTTATTTCGAGATTCAAAGGGACCTTGGTATTTTTGTGGGTGGGAGAACTGCCTCTTTTTGAAAGCCTCTGGGGAAAGTGTCGGCTGCCGTTTTAAACTAATTAAAACCATTTGAGTAAATATGACGTTTCACACAATGTCCCACAGACTGAGATACGGCTTTCCTGTAACGAAGGAGAATATATTCATTTAACCACTTTGGATAATTACTCTGTAAAACAGTCTCGGCTTTCTGAGCAAGTTGGAAAGATGTAAAACTGCTGGGATGGTGGGCTTTGAGAGGAAAGTTGGTTTTATTTTCTTCTTAGGAAAAAAATAGGCGAGATGACGCGCATTTCTGAAACGAGAAAAAAGGAGACGACAAAGTTGATTTTGTTTCTGGGAAGAAAAGTAGTCAGCGTAACGCACATATTTTTTTTTCGCACGCAACCGAGTGAAAATCGATTTCCTTTCTTTTTTCATGCTCCACAGAGCCCAACTCTTGGGAAAGGGTTTTTACCTCTTGAAAATTCGCAACTTTCTCCCAGAGAAACTCTGATTTTTTTGTCGTAAAATATATTCCATTTTCCATCCTGAGAAGATAAAGGGAAATGCTTAAAATGCTAAAGTCGTCTAACTCGCTCGGTTTTCCATGAGAAAGTGAAAGCCTTTAGTGAAAGTGGGAGAAAGTGCGTTTTGCTAAAAAGGAACGCAAGAGAAAGGAACTATTTTGTTTTTACAAAGTTATCAACTTTTTCTCCCCTCTCTTATTTCTTTCTCCAGAGAGTTTTCGCATGGGCAGTCACAGACCAGGCTGGAAAATATTATTGCCGGTAGAAAGTCTCAATATATAGGTATATTTCGCTAGAGTAAACTACCAGCCCGTGTGTGGATGGATTGAGTTTAATGAGCCGTTGAGAATTTCCCATTTGAGTTCTCTCACTCCTTCTTTAACATCAAAACTCTTAGTTTTTCGAAAAGAGCTCATTAGAAAAACAAAAGGATCACATTGTTATTATTATCTTAGCTTACCTGTTCCCCCGACAAAGGGGAAAGTTTTAGTGGAAAATAATCTCAGCAAATAATTACATCTGAAGTGATTAATTTAATGGTGTATTTACATCATGTGATATTGTATAATGGGGCGATACACACTTTTCAACAATTTCAGACTCTATTCATCTCCTCAATGAATGGAAAAGACGAATCTCATTTCAACCAGAACTATTCTCTTCACTCAAGGCAATATCCTACCTCCACAAAAATTCATTCGCAAAATACATTTAGCTCCAGCCAAAAAATGAAACGTCAATGACGGCAACGCTGAGGCTTTGAAGTTATGTTGAAAAGAGGTTAATAAACTGTTGCTCTATAATGAGCTTTCTTTGTGCGATTCCTAGCATTGTTTAGAATCATTAGCTTTCCCCGTCTATTTTTACTCACTTAATGAATTCTCTGAAATACACCGTTTTTTGAGTAGCTTTCTCAATTACTTTTATGATTCGGGTAAAGCGAGAAAAGGGAAGCTCGGAAAATTGTACGCTTTCAGTGACAACCAATCCGAGAGCAAGGTTTGAGAGAAAGCAAATCTTTTTAGTAGTAATTCGCCTAATGTAATCATCAAATAATTTCCCGCTTTGATGAGCATTCAAGCCGACATGAGTTCCATGTACTCAGCATATTTTGTAAAAGTACATTAGCACCTTTGCAATTAAGCTTTTTAAATCTTTCTCTCTTTGTAGTGGAAAATCTCGTGGTGAAAAATTTCACCTTGATGCTCCTGTAGGGAAATGTCAAAGAGGGATTTTGACAAAGTATAATTTACTCCTTTCCCCTCGTTAGTTTGCAAAGTAAACTGGATTATTTTCATTTTTATTGATTTTCTAAGGGGCTCATACATAGGCACAAAATAGGGGAGAACTTGGAATGCCCCAAGTTTGAGTGAAAGCTTCCACTCTTGGCTACACTTGTTTGGAATGTTGCAAAACTGTACAAAGGAAGATTTAAATTTCCAAAGTATTCGCAACTAGCTAAAGTATGTGCTAACGATTACAAAGGAAGTGTAAAAGTTAGTTGAAATTAGTTGTTCAACCTTTGGTTTATTTTGGCACGTGTGCTAAAATGAAAAACATGTTTACCTCACCCATTCCCTTGAACTATTTTGACATTCATCGGCATCCCTATCAGATCCTTTCTTATTTTCTTTAAAACCCAACCATTGGCCTTGTCAACTAATGTCAACTATCAAATTAGGTTCACTATTATCCTCCCTAGAAAAGGCTTACCTTCATTTGAATTTCTTTTACAATAGCCATGTGACCAATCTCCCTTCTCACTTTTCACTCAATCAAGATACGCCAGATAACATCTTTATGGAAATCTCATTTCTTTAGGAAATAATACCTTGTCGAAACTGAAGATGCGGAACAAATGTTTGCTATCATCATACAATAAAAAGAGTTATTGGGTGCACAAGTCTAGCAAAAATAATTAGTTTCCTGAGTTAACACAAACAACAGAGAAATTTTAATAAGATAGTGAGTTCAGTAAAAGGATCTTGTACACCAGTGTTTACACTTGTTCCATCCTCTCCTAACGATGTTTTTCCAAAGCTTCTGGGAAAAAATGAAGACTCTTATTTCTTCCCATTGTTCTCTCCATCGGGAACATTTTTCAAAGGAAAGGGAGCTCGTGTTACAAGCATCTTCTTGTATTTCCCCTTGATGCAATATTGTCCTCATCTTTTAATCAGCTTGCAAGACGAACATAATACTTGTATGCTTCAGGTGATCCAGAATTGTTTTTTCGGCTGCCTTCACAAATACAACATTGGAATAAGTTGTCAGAGGAAAGTGAAAGAAAGGGAGCTTCTGGGAATTGTTGATTTCTCTTGTCAACCCTGAAACATCCATTTCCTCATTATTATTTCACTATTTCATAGAAATCCTGGAGAAAGGGAAAGTTTGAAAGGTGTCGCGATAGAGATGCGTCCGTATAAAATATACAAGGTCAGTAGAGTTTTTGGAGGAAAGTAGTGTATGTTGCTGATTTAAATTAAAGTCATATTTGTTACAATACAGATAAGCAATCATTCCAACCAATTTCTGACATATAAATCTACTGGCCTTGTTTTCCAAGAAGAAATCATTGTTTCAGCCCTTGGCCCTTTTTTCTTTGATATTATTGTGAAACAAGGAGTGCTTAAGTTTGGATGGCTGACTTTAACAAAAGAATCCATTTGATTGCTTTCCTCCTTTCGGATGAATAGAAAAGAAGCTCAGGGTCGACTGGATGCTTGCATTTATCTCTCTGTAGACTCACAGATAAAGCAGCAAGAGTTTTTTTGTCCCTTGTCGAATATTTACATTTCAAACTGTCATTTTGTCAATCTGGATTTCCAATCATTTTAATGATGAATAAGACTCATGATGAGCTTTCTTGTAAAGGGGTTTCGAGGTCAGCACTAAACTTCCCAGGGACAGATTTCCCTATCCCGTTGTACGCCTTGGTTACATCCATATTTTACAACACACTTGGATAAGCTTTGACACAATGTCATTCTCCACCAGAGGATCATGCTTAGGGATTTTTCACCGGAAAATGTTCATGTCGTAACTCTACACTTTTGTTTCTTCTCGTTTTTTTATATATCATATGACCAAACAGCTCCCTTGTTTTACAAAAGCCAGAAGCTCTTTCCTTGGCGTTCAATTCGGAGAGGTATTTGATTGCGAATTTTTCAATGGAAACTGCTCAAACAGAATTTACAACTAGGAATTTTACCACTCCCGTGTACCCCTGTTGTTTACCAGTTTCCAGAATAAAATCTACTCTATTTTATTGTGTTTCACAAGAGAGCCATTTATATCCACGTTTTAGAAGAATAACAACGGGATTGAGAAAGGTATCCGTATTGTTTTAGAAGTAGCCGTGTTCCCTCAAACTTATATCGAGGTTGTATCCATTTCTAAGAAAGTTATTGAAAAATAGCAATTTTCACTAGCTCCCTATTCGGCCTATGTATTCTCAACAAATAATAAGCTCTTTTCGAAAATCGATTTTTCATAATAAAATCCTCACAACTTTCACCTGTCCTTCATCCCTGTAATCATGTAAGCTCTGAAGATTCCCTCTTGAAAATCAAATTGCACAGCAAATACCATCCCTTCTATTCTAGTCCCTCTTTCACTTGTCTAAACTAGGATGAGTTTCAAACCAAATTTTCTCAAGATAGGCCTTGATGGGAAAATGAAGTTATTGTAATTAGTAGGAATCTCTGTGTCTCTCAAGCTTAAATTAGATTTTAACAATGTGAGCAACATACTTGTGCAAAATTTGACTTTACATTTTCTCACAAATAAAAGCAGGCTTCTACTCTGAAGTCTTTCTCCTCGCCCCATGTTTCCTCTCCAATATACTTTCTTCTCGAGTGTGGAGAAATACACAAGAAAATAACCATAAGTATGACACCACAAGGGAATCCATAGTTTCTACCAGAATTTGACCCACTTTTCCCGCTTTATTGCACTTGACTGCGGCAGCCAAAAAAATAAAAGATACACTCCCAGCTCAAGATAGGGATACATTGGGTGTTGTAAGCTGTATATGAAAAACCTGCAAGTTCACTCTCGCAATAATAATAGCCATCAATTGCCTTCGCTCACACTGAGCAAGAACATTTCCAAGGAAGCTAGCCTCTCTCTTTGGGAAAATGAAGATGTGAAAGAGATACATAGATATAACACGCAGTGTGATGGTTTTCACCATACCCCAACATATTTTCCTGTAGTGGGATCATTTTTTTGCGTCCTCTTTTAAAGATCTAATATTCTCTTTGGAAAACAAAGCATAGGCTTTTTCTGTCTGGGGTCGAGAAGCCTATCACATTCCAAGAGAAAAGCCCTTCTGATGAGTTTTCTTTCTTTTTGAAAGAAAACATACAGTTTAAGGAGCTTGTTTGCATAGTCAAAAAGTAATCCTTTCACACTTTTTTTCGGAGAAAAGGAGCCATCATCCCTTTGGCTATTTATTTTCTAAAAATACCAAAGCATCTTGTTTTGTTTTTGTGGAAAAATCCAGTTTTCCTTTGACACAGGTTTTCTTATTTTTTATCATTGCATAGCTGACCACTGCCTAGAGGCTAAAATGGAAAAATGTGACGTTTCTAAGTTTTCTCTTGGAAGAGAGACTTTTTCCTTTTTTATTTCACGGCTTTAACAATATCCATTAATGGGCCGTGAATCCGCTTTTCCAAGCTTGAACCCTGGAAACCCAAACATTTTCAGAGAGTTTTTTTGTCACACTTTCCCCAACTTCGAACTTGCCATCTTTAAAAAACATTATTTTCTCTGGAAAGGGACAATGTTGAGAATGTAAAAAGAGGGTAAATTTAGCGCTTGGTCTCAAAAGAGAAAACTTTTCTTGTTCAACTACGCTCATCTTTGTAGAGATATATTTTGCCACCTACGAAAATAACCATTTTTGTCTCTCCCTTTTCTTCCAGAGGATAATTGTAGAAGAAAATTCTCCTTTACTACAACAATATAATGCATTAGTCAAGGAGAGAAAGTGGGGCAGGAACTTTGGGTAGTTGGTTTTTTTCCCTTGTCTTTCTAGCTAAAATAGGGAAACATCTACACAGCTAGTTTTAGTGATATGACGACTATGAAAATGCGAGAAAACTCCTTTTCTCTTCATTGGTGACCTAGCCTATAGCATGAAAAGAAATTGTTGGGTGGTGCATACATCCCAAGATGAGGATAATATGAATATATTCTGGTATAATTTATATCCACATTTTCCATTCTCCTCTTCCTTTTTTGTTTTCCTTGGAAAGACACAGACTCTTGCTCACTGTGAGTGGTGAAGCTAGAATGATATATATTGTTGGCCTACTGCACCATTTTTCGGAGATTTTCGATTCTCTCTAGCCTTGAAAAAGTAAACTGCTTTCTCTCCCTTTCTCCACTGGAGAATAGGATAATGCTATCTTTTCAAGTTTACTTGTTCTTGTTCAAACTGCATGCTCATATAAGTGCAATAGGGTAATATACCGAGAATCGTAATAGGACTAGGCAGACGGGCTGCAGAGTGGTATGCACTTTTTTAAACAGAAAAAACTTCAATTCCCATTCCACTCCTCAGCTGCCATTTCTCTCTTTTAACTTTTACTCTCTCTCTCTCTCTTTCTCTTTTTACTTATTTTCTCAATAGGAATTTGCAAATGTATGGAATTTTTTTGTAGAATCTTGCATTCCCCCGGATTACATTAGGCGAGGTTATTTTGCCTCCTTTTTTCCATAGTTTGTATTTGTACAGGATAAATGTCGTTTATTTTTTCCTCGTTGAGCTACCTATACGTATTTATCCTTTGTATTCCAATGACCTAGATTTTTTCAAGTCAAAATTCCTCTAGACAGATAGTCTAGAGGAGGAGGTGGGTTGTAATGGAAAGTCAAGACGAGAGACAAGGCTACACTCTCGCATTCACTCTCTCATTTTTCTCTCTCGTGAACGAGGGAAAGCGGCAGTCAATTTTTTTCTCCTATTCTTCTCGTTTCAATTGATAAAAATGGAATGTAAAAGAGAAACAGAGAGAGAGAGAGAGAATGGAAGAAAATGCTTTTATCTTTTCCTCTCACTTTTTCTCTCCCCTTATGCTACAAAGTGAGAGTGTGTTTGACGCAATCCTCAGTACTCTCTTTTTCTCTTTGAGTATCTCTATCTCCATTACTTTCATTTCAACGAGTTTAAGTTGGAATTTGTGTATCCAGCAAAAAGGGAAAAGTACAAAAGGAAAAAAATCATGGATGGTTTTAGACACAGAAAAAAATACACAGAGCTACCATCCACCTTTCCATTTTGCAACATGACACCCACCCACATCGTTACTCATTTCCTGATGGCATTGTCATTAATCCAGTTCAGAGCAGTCTTTCCGAGCATTCCAAAGAGAAAATATTCATTGAGAAGCTCCCCCGCATCTCATTCCAGTTGAGGTAGTATACCTCCCATGGTTGACGTTAATTACTCAACATATGACAAAACCAAGAGAAAGTGATAGAAAATCTGTTCTCAAGGTGGTTGCAGTGGTGCGTGCTCCATTAGACTTTTCTAGGATCACTTTTACTCCCAATGATGATCAGTGAAAAAGAGAGGAGCATGAGTGCAGGCAGAGAATATTGCAGTAATATGTTGTACGCTCTTGTATTTATTTTACTAATTCCACCTCCCCCTTTAACACTTCCTTTTTTGGTTCTTCTCCAGCTACTTATTTTTCAAGGTTAGACGGGGTTTCTGGTCCAAGAAAAAAATATTGAATAGGTTGGTGGGTCGAGAGTAATCAATATCTTTCCCGATATCCCCGACAGAGCTAAATGAGCAGGAAATACTTTTTTCTCTTGGCGGCTCTCGCTTGACCTGGTTTAAATCTTTACCGAAACTTTTTGGATTCATTAGAGGAAAACTCTTTTATTTGTCTTGATGTCTTCCTAGCCTACTTTGTTCTGACCTAGATTTTCTAGCTAGGCTGGTAAAGTCCCAAATTTCCTGGAGAAAGTGTCATCCAACTAGATTTTTTACCTGGACTTGCCCTTTTTTCTTTTTTAAAAAAGTTACCTTCAAGGAAATAAAATGAGATGATGAGGACAATGTCTAGTCTCTAGCTTTTTACTAAAGAGGTAATAATATTACCGGGGAAAATAAGGTCAACCAATCACAGCTTGAGAAAAAATGGGAATGCATTAGTCACCCATTTATTTGAAGAGTGGAAAAAAATGTGAAGGGGAAAGGGAAAGTAAATGTAAACAAGGGGCAGGTAAAGTAGAGACCGAGTGGGGAAAAAATGTTCTTACATAAAAAAACACATCCACATCCTTTCAGACCCCTTACCATCGTAATAATATGTATCACTAGACTTCAATCTTATTGTCATTTCTTTCTCTTTTTTGGCTTTCAATGGCTTTCAAAACCAGGGGAAAACGAGTCTACACACATAGTTGGCTCAAGTGTGAATAGTACTTTGGTTCGTATGACACAGCATTTTTTTCCAAAGGGGAAGATCATCCTTGAAAAATGATGGGGTGATGTGATAAGTAATCTAAAAAGTTGGATTTACTGTGTATAATGCTTTTTCCTTCTTTTTCAAACTACCTGATGTCAACTTTTTGCAAAGTCAGCTGGAAAATAAGCACATCTTTGACATTAGGATGTTGTATTGAGTTTTATTTTGTGGAGAAAGCAATTTTATTTTCTCTGTCTTCTCATAAATGCATGTTTTGCAAGGGATCTAGGGTAAACTGGAGTCAAATATGTTTACCATTTGAATACTCATTGACTTTAAATCCATACTGGATTTTTGGCTCTTGGGAAACACATAGCTAATCTAGTTCTCCAGAATCTATGAAATATGAGGTAGTTTAGTGAGCACATGGTAGATAAAGTTGAATTAGTAGTTTGTCTTGATGCTGATTACAAATCGTTATAAATTAAAATATGTGTAAAAAGCGTTAGCACGTAAATTAATGTTTTTTCCCATCATCTTTTTTCAGAATGGTCTGACGAAATGTTTGTTGATTTTTTTAGCTATTTTTCTTCTTAAAAAAACACATAAATAATCTTGCAACTTTTTCATGACCTAGTTTCTTCCCTACAGACATTACCTACGTAACAGCTGTTACAAGAGCAGATTGCGCGTTGAAAAAGGATTCTTTTGAAAGCAAGAATTTATAAAATCTTTTTTTACCATTCCATTTTACATCCCCTACCATTATTATACACACAAGCAAACTTTTTTACCCTCGAGTCCCTTCTAGGCTGAGAGAAGCATGCCATTCATTCATTCCTTTTTTCCACATTGCTAAAAATCCCCAGTAAATTTAACACTAAAAACACGCTGCTATGCAAGGCTATGGCGAGTGAGAAAAAAACGAGCAAGACCACAACACAAGGCTGAATGAATTCTAGAGAGGAAAAAAAACTCGCCAAAACATGGAAAATGGAAAGACTATACATTGTCATATGTGCATACAACACTCGTACATTTGTATCCTGCTAAATTCACAGTCATTTATAATCGCTAATATATTCTTCACTGAAACGCTGAACAGAATTGCTGATTTTTCCCTCTATATCCGCTACATTTCAAAAAAAATACTCGTCTGCACTTTTACTTTCCTCGAAACGGATATCCTTCGGAGTAATTGTGTCTAAACTATTTTATGCAGACTTGGCATGGAAATAAAAATAGTTTGTTTTTAGGGGAAATTTTCATCGTCAAAGTTTTTTATTTGTGCAAAAAAACGTCATCTTGTTATGAGGCTGATACTTAGCTTGATAGTTTTTTTTGGAAGATGCTCATGCCACGTCTAACTTTTTTCCAATGTCTCTCCTCAGCACAAGGTCTTGAGTGCCATTAGTCCATGCAATATGTGCATTATAGGACATCATGTGAGAATTAATGTTTTCCCGTAATGATGCCGATGATGACGGCAGTCGTCATGTAGATCCCTTCCTGGCTTGAATACTATACTCCCATTACCACCACGAAAGAGTAGTGTTGTCCTCCACACAAAACGTTGAGGAGAGAAAGACCGCTAGTCAGTTGGCATTTTCTCTTCTTTCTCTCCCCCAAAATAAGAAACTGCTGCAGTGGCACTTTTTCCCGAACGGGGAACACACAATGAAAGTGTGTATCTGTGGACTTGATATATTTTATGAATTTAGCTAACCCACACACACACACATTATATCTATGTATCCAGAGCTTTTGGACCTATCCGGATAAAGGGGGACCTAAAAGATATTTGGCTGAAAATTTGTACTCGGGGGTACTTAG
>JAHZNA010004295.1:0-14893 GCA_027743935.1 Sinodicranocentrus sp. ZH6
CTATTTTTAGACATTTTTTAGACAAATTTGTAGTCCGCAAATAATTTCTACCAAAATGTCCGCAGGATCTTCCCTTCGTCCGCAGATAATATTTAAGTCTTATTCTAATTGACAATTTCTTTGCATTATTATTAATTCCATCCGTATGCTTTCAAATTACCCAAGTTGTAAGACATATTGGAGAGAAAACTAAAATTAGTTTACTTGGAAGATTAAAAATGAGTCAAATTAGCTGGAAACGTATACAGCGTGGGTTGTTTCTGGACATGGTAGACATTACAGCTAATGGCATTAGGAATAAAAATATTCTTCCGGCGTTTACATGATCCATAAGCAAAAAAGTCCTTGGTATATACGTAAAGTCGTAATCAGCTTAAACTCCTACGAAAAAGACAACGGATATCGCATATCAGTCATTTTGCTAGACATTACGTGCTAGAGCCGTCTGTTATTACGTAGAATTTTCTATCTCGTGCAAATTACAGGTGACATTTCAGCACAAAGCTGACACTGACAGCAACGTGATGTTGCATGTTATCAGATTAAAATAAAACTGGCGTATAGGGCGTCAGTTCAAAATCTTAGATTAGTTCTACGTACTTACTTACATGCATAGATTTTGTACAAATAAGCCTTAGCTTTGTACAATATTTCCATCAGTTTGTGCATGAATGACACAAAAAAAGTTTTCCTTGGGCAATAATTATCACAAAAAGCAATGCTTAATTTTGACTGTCATTAGTGTCATTCTTAAAGCTTGAAAGTCATAAGTGGAAGATATAGCTACTTAATTATGTACCATTTTATAGTAGATTTGTTGACTATTTATCTAATATATCGTTCAGTTCATATTTGTTCAACTTGTGTCGCAAATGTGACTAAAAGTTAAAAATTTAACATATTTCACAAAGTGGGCTATAGGACTTTCTAAAAAGTGTAAAACATGAGGCTCTCGTGCTGATTGATATTTCATGAAATTGTGCCCCTCACTGTCAAACCGTACGTGGTTCCCATCCTGTCAACAACTTCACGCCCCACGTTCCCTGAATGGAAGCGTTATCTCAACATAATGAGCAATACAAAGTAGTAAATGCTAATTTGAATGGGAAACAATGAACAACTTGTTTATACAGTTTGAGGCTCAAAGCGCATTGAGAGCCGAAGCGGGGTTGACAGAGTTCAACTTGAAGCTCATTAGAATAAAGTAGTTGATAAAATTTTAATTAGGGGAAAAACAGACACAGATGTTAATTTGTGTGTAGCTTGAATTAGCTGTGAAAATTACATATGCCATAATTCGGATTCCCTTTGTTTTAGATTTTTGCGTTTGTTGGTTAAATGTATAATGTTGTGTACGTGCATAGGTACTGAGTGAGCTGAATAGAGGAAAACGCTTTTGTCCATGCTTTATGCATGGATCACACAACTCCAGTAAAACGCTCAAGTGCTGAAGCACGTATATATTCTTGTGATGGTATGCGTTTACTCCTTTGAAACGTAGGTACCTAGCTCTCCTCCAAGTACCGAGGAAAGGGGTGAGGTGCGATTGTTTTCAGAATCATAAAATATTATGGTGTACAAGCAAGGGTAGCATTAAACCTTTCAAAATATTATTCCGGACGAAGTCGAGAACACTTGTCAGAATAATTAAGTCCGATTAAATATTTATTATTAAATTAATTTACCCACTTTGACACAACCTCTTCATTAACATGCGGCAATTAATTTCCAATAAATATCGACAGTTGTCCCAAATGCAGATTGGGAAAAACCGTTGAAACTTGGAGTGAAGCCTGTAATTCCATTTCACAACATGTGGAACTTCACCGTTGCAAAAAACAACGTTCTTTATTACTCTCTATTTTATACCTGCTGTCGTTAATTGAAATAGAGTTGTTATACTTTCAGCAACTCCACTTCAGCTTTTTGTCCTTTTCCAATGGATAGGACGCGACGGCTTATTAAAATAGAAACCTTATTGTGTCCTCTATACTGGAAATTATGCATAGGAAAATGCCTGGTCGTTTCATCATGTTCTTTAGAAAAGGCAGCAGGTAAAAGTTTAACACGTATGAAAGCATCAGAAATTCAATTGAACAGCATCTGGAATATTTTGTGGCTTAATATCAGTTTACAAATAAAACACCCATTTCTGCTTCCCTCATTTCCCAAAATAATAATATAATCCCATTTCAAAGTCCCCATATGACCATTTATTCAAACTGAAGTAATAATGAAGATGTAAACTGCACAATTTATTATGGTAAATGGTGCAAAATAACGTTACACCTGACGATATTCGACAAAATGGAAACGAGCGGATATGCAAAGTGTTGATGAAAGTTCCCGATAAATTACAACACACTGGCAATGTTATTAATGAAAATATAATTTTCAATTGTTTTTCCATCCGAATAAACATTCTGCAAAGGTGCATTTGCTTGTTTGCGCAATGTTTATCTCAAAATTATTCGGATCAAAGAAAACATGCAAATAGATAATAGGTAATTGACTGTTAATCTTTTTGGCATAAGGACCTAATTCGCCTGTGAAAATTTGACGAAAATTATTTATCACATAATGAGGTAATTAGATGTGAGCCAATTGCAATTAAAGTCGCGGTCATATAGTCGTAATCGGTGTTGGGGAATATTCTACATATCGGAACGGGTAAACATTGTTATATTATTTACTTGACAATTCCTCGTGTTAAAGCTTTGAACAATATTGTCCATTCTGTGTGCTTCATTAACCGACATATCTTTCGTAATGAGAGTATAGAATCGCAACAGCTAATTATTACAAAACAGTTTTAATTAAAGTATGGCAGCTAGCTGGTGTCATATTTAACGTGGTCTGGAATTATACATCATCAGCAATGTTGAATGTCGATATCTCGTTAGCATTTAAATTGAACTTTTTAGTCTTTTAATTAGTATCCAACTTTTCGCAAACCTTTTTGTGCTGCAACTTCAAGTTTATCGTCAACCACGTATGAATTCAAATTGATTGCTTTATTACAGTAGTGCAGTCATTCATGTTGTACACATAAGCAGGGTAAATATTGAAAATGCCTTTACGAATTCCATCATGCGCAATAAAATACTTTAAAATCAAAATTCTACAAACTTAATGAACTTCGGGCACTCTTAGCTAAATTCGCTTTCAAATGATAAAATGTTCATGAAAATTCACGCAGTATTTGTTAGGAGAAAAGTGAGGAAACTAACTGCTTGCATATTTTTGACGGCGAAAATCCTTTTTCTATTGAACTTTACGTGATTTTTCTTGCTATTACGAAGTCCAGCGTGCCCAATGCATACTAAAAAATTAAAATCAGATCTTTCAATTCTCAAACTCTTAGTTATTTTTTTGAAAAAGTAAATAGACGTCGGAGCCCTGACCTACTTTGCTTTCATTTAACGAAATTTTGATAAAAATCAGTGCACTATCAAAAAAGGTACCAAACTAACTCCGAAATCCCATGCATAAGAGCTACAAAAACAATTTTGTACGTTGCTAATTTCAAATTTGAATTTTTTTGGCCTGACTGATTTATAATCACGGAATAAAAACAAACTCATAGTGGAAATGACTTTCAAAAAGTTGATTTTCCTTATCACCAATGATATGACCGTTCATGCGTATTTCATAAGTTTTGGAGTATATTTGGAGTTATAGTTCATGCGTACTTTGTGATGCATGGATAACTTGCTATTTCATCATTATTATCGCTTACAACTTAAAGCAACTCAATCATTTACCAAGTCTATTAATTGTTGACTTACTGTCTACAGAACTTTTTGCATTGTTTGCATCTGCAGAATAGTGGCATTAGATCGACAATTAATTTTGTCTTTAAAGTTTGCTTCCCTTTTGTCTGATTTTTCAGAGCATTCACTACTACAATAATACAAATGCTAATCTTGAGTTCTGAAACCGACATGGCTCTATCATAGCTTTCGAATGAGCAATGGTAGCATCAATTGACGTTCCGAAAAATCCCCCCTTCGGATGTTGGAGAATACCTAAAACACTTTTGTTAATTTGAAGTAAACGTTTACTTGTAAACACAAACATCAAGGTTATCCGGTTTCATACCCAGTGTGAAAGCTCAAGTGTTTCATACATTCATACCTTTACCGATCAAAGTTATCATATTCTCATGGATGAAACCGCAGTCCGCTCAATATATTCTTTGAATACACACACATTTACATGTGTTTTACATTTACATACTCCATAGTTGAAATTAAATCATGTCTTCCGGTTCAACACTAATTTAATCACAACAAAAAGTCCCCAACTCAACGAAAATGAGGAACCATTTACATTCAAATAATTACTTAGGATCAATAGTACAAATTAAATATTACACACAGCAAGCGAATTATCTCACATATGGATTCATTTATTGAATGGAAATGCTCGAGTTATTGCCTAAGCTAATTCTTGCACAACATCTCATTCCTTTTTTATTGTATAGAAATCCTACAAAATTATTATGTCATCGGAAAAAATTACGAAACCAATGGGAGTTGCGTTGTAATTTGGAATGAAGTTTAATCATAAAATACACTTAACTATACACTACATACTCTTGTACCATAAAATTAATCACAGCAAAATATACCCAAAGTGCTTTCCAGATATTGCATTCATGCAATCCGACATCCTTCCAATGTTCTTTTTATCAATGTCCAATATATATTATATACATTATTAACTTGTAATTTGTAATGTTAAAATACATTGTACATTTTATTACTGATTCTCTTACGCCAACCTTCAAAGTCTTCGTTTTAATTACTCTTTTGGATTACTCTAATCCAACGATAAAACTACCGCTACCTGAATTAAAATCGGCCAAAACAGGCTGTTCCAACTTATTTTGTTGACATGGTATTACTCAAATCCCAAATTTTATTGTCTTTTTATCCTTATCAATCCAGTTAAAATGAGCAAACCTCCAGTGATAAGGTTGGCCTTTAACATTTAACTACATACCTATCTACCTACATTCCACTTCCTATACGACGATTTTTGCTCTCTCCACAAATTTAATGAAAATTAGACGATATGCCGCACAACTACAAAATTGGTGTACCCTGCCACCTATCCCTGATTTTTTCAACTACAACAAGCCTTGTCTGAATTTTTACATGAACATGAACAAAGACAATCTTGATCGAAATTTGGCTCTCAACCGCCAACAGATGGCGAATCCCTAACAGTCTCAAACTTTGTAACAAGTCAACTTACACAAGACGCACACGAGGACAACAACAAACCTCAAAACTTACCCGATATACATATATGACTTTCGCAGTTCACGCCTATTTTCCACCGCTCCTATTCATGAAATTCCCTTTGTCCACTAACAAGCTAGCTGGGCTTTGTTGGTTGTTGTGTAGCATAAAATAGGAAATTTCATTAGAGTCTCTCAGACTCCTTTCCCATTCCTACCTGATCCACATGCGACCAGGTATACAAAGATGTGATAAAACCGAAATTACCATTCAAAAGCGACATTCTCCCGAGGACACACAATGATTGTGTCAAACTATTCACTCACCACTCTTGAGTGAAAAACGTTATTCATCATCACCAAGCCAACAAATATCACGGAGTGATCACAGATAACACTGCATGAGCTTGTGCTTCTTGGCGTAAGTAAATGCAATTTAAATGATGATGACGACGAGATACGTGTACAGATGGTGAATCACCAACCAGCATACGAATATTCCCTATTTCTCCTGTAAAACGGTGATTTGCTGGCCAACCGCAACTCTCTCGTGTCTCCGTGTTTCCTTGTGTATATACATATGTATATATCCTCAATTAATATTTATTTTTTCCTTATACTCTCTGATAACTTCTTACACTCTTGTGTACAAGACTGACGGTGCGGTGCGGTAGGAAGGTGGTGTGGTATGGTGTTGGCTAAATATTGTATGCATGGCAGAAGCCGACTTCCACGTAGTTGGAAGTTGGAGGCCAATAGTGTGTATAAAAAAATGTAACAACTTTCCTGTATGTTCTGCCATTTACTTACTTGCCCATGTGTTGTTCAAGTAAAAGGTTCACGTTGGTAGGTTGAGTGGAAGGGATGATTCATATGTGTTGTGTGTATTGTGTATCCTTTGCATATTTGTGCTAGAGTACGCGTATGGTGTGATGATTTGTACAAGCAGGCAGATAATACACTCCGTCTGCTCCTCATCATGATGAATACAGTGATCATTTGTGTGTAGTGTGGTATTTTCGCAATCTCAGTTATAGTCACAGTTGTTCCAAAAAACCGAGTGAACAGGCTGAGTGAGCAGCAGACCAAAAATCATTTTGTCTCAATCATTTTTTCCCCAGGAAGTGAGAAGGATTTTGAAAGTTTGGAATTTAATTAGTGAGTTGTTTTGTGAGGGGTGTGTGAAGGCAGAGTTTTTACCTGTTTCAGTTCACTGACTTTTCCCTTGTTTTGGTATATATTTGAGTTGCGAATTGTTGAAATAGTCGGCTTTAGTTGTGAGCCTTGTTCCTGCCCATATTTTTCTGCTTGACACGTCACTAGAGGGGTGACAGGAAGGATGGGTTTGACACTGTCCAGTGTGCTCTCTCGCCTTTTTGGCAAAAAGCAAATGAGGATTTTGATGGGTAAGGATGAATATCATATGTTTCCTTTTGGTTTCAAACTTTATTTGTTATTGCTCTTGGGATTTTTATAGGGTAGGATTGGGGAAGAGAGATTTGGAATGTGCAAGTTGGTTTCTTCGTGGGTGGCCTTGGGTGCTACAAATTCAAGTTTTTATTGAAAAAATGCTATACGTTGTGACCGTTAGGAGTTTGGAGGAGGTGTTAGATAATAATTGCAGGAGCGAGATATAAGCCAAGTCATATGGTGAATTATTATAAAGCTTAAAGGTTATCCTTCACCCTTGACTAAGGGCGCTGTTCAAAATATACACAGTCAAGTGAATGGCGCATTAGCAAAATCGAAATTATCTACGTCTGACGTCATCGATTAGCTAGCGAAAAGATTGCTTGAATTGGGATCATACGTAGTTCACATTTCTTTTCACTTTTTATATTACCAATTCAAATACACATTTAGCAGTGATTGAATGTGGTTATAATGCATATTGAATTGAATAAGTAGTTAATGCATTGAATTAAAACTTAATCATTGATATACATGATATTGGTCTCATACAGATCATGGTTAGCTCAGATGACACGTCACTGGAGGTGTACAGTCTGCACACCTCTCTGTTGTGTGCTCTGTCTGTTACACAGATGATGCTTTTAATTTAAATACACGTGCAACGTGTGCTATACTTAATTAGTATAAATAAATAGTCTTTGCTTAAACGAAGGAAAGAGCTTGCACAATGGCAATGGATATGTAATGTTCTTACGTTTCATTTATGACTACTAAGTACTCCCAACTAATTTTTTTGAAAATGTTGTCGTATTTCAATCAGACCACTGTGGCGCCATTACTTCCAGAACACACAAGGCCTAATTTTTGTTGTTGATTCAAACGATCGGGAACGTATTGGTGAAGCTCAAGAAGAGCTTCAGAAAATGGTAATAACATGATATGCATTGACGTCAAGCTATAAATTAATTGCATGTTCGTATGTATAGATTAGCGTTAATGATAATAATTTTAATTCTTTGTTAGTTACAAGAGGATGAACTTCGAGATGCGGTGTTACTAGTCTTCGCAAACAAGCAGGATCTCCCAAATGCTATGAATGCCGCTGAATTGACTGACAAATTAGGTCTTCATGGGCTTCGTAACAGACGCGTAAGTATATGGCTTAATGAAACTAGGGCACAATGTGCGGTGATATTCATTGAGCATCGTGAAATTGATTTAGCTTGTAATCTCATTTTTCAGTGGTACATCCAAGCGACGTGTGCTACACAAGGGCATGGTCTTTACGAAGGACTTGACTGGCTTTCAAATGAACTTGCTAAAAAATAACCAGGATAAAGTTAACCTTGCGTACGGAGGAACTATTCAAATAACATTATTCTCGCTAGAGAATGTTTTTTAATTGCGTCGATAACTTTTTGTAAATTGGAGAGATATTTTGAATTTCCCGAAGAAAGTCACATTTTTAAAGTGCTGCTCCGAAACAATCCACCCGAGACCATTTCAGGCTGTTTTGTAGAAATTTCCTATTTGTAAACTTAACTTTAAACGTATTCGTATTGGTTGAATCTAAAAAAATATTCAGTATGACATAATTAAAAAATGAAGAATTTCTTTGGATACAGTGTTGTCAGTTCTTAAAATATGTGGTAACTACGAACATTTCCAAACCAAGTAACTTAAATGTGCTATTATATTTCAGTGAAGGATAAGATGATCTGTGAGTTTGAGAGAGTGTGTTGATTTTGTACGCGACTGTGAACCAATGTATAATATTTTAATCAAGGTATTAGTAATGAAGGGGTCGTATCGTAATTGCATATTAAGCTATTATTCCTAGTACTACAAGAGTCATTTTTCATGTTGCAATCGATATATTCATATTTAACTGTTAATGGTTTATAGAAATTGTTGTGTCATACAGAAAATTTTCTTTACGCGAACATACGTAGATTATTAAGTATATATTATTGTATTACAACGTTTTCATATCGGTCAATTTTACTTGTATTACACAATACTTTAGGATAATGCATGCTTGCTTATCGTGAGTAGTCGCCGGCGATTAAAGACATTTTGTAAAATTGGCAATATTTATGTTCTCTCTTTATTTCTCATTCTATTCTCTAGGATATTTTTTGTTCTGCGTCTTTCCAGTGAAGTTGTTAAGTGTATTTGCATCTCAGATAATAGAATCGCATTCGTTTACCGATTTAAATGTTTGATTTATGTTTGTGATATAAGTGAATCAAACAAAATAATAAAATGGTAATCTATGGAACTTCAAATGTTTCTTATGCTCTTAATTGTTTTTATTGCAAACCTGTCTCTATGATCATTTACAGTCTGCGAACTACTAAGCCTTTCAGATAATGAGGGACATATGCTCGACAATTGAACTCGCAATTTATGCAGTAATCTAAGTACATGTACAACAAGATTAAGATGCGAAGAAAAGTTTGACTATGGTATGAAAACCTGTGCAATAAAGGACCCATTCGAGATTTGCTATATACTATCTGAATTCGTTACCGCACGAGGATGTTTAATGACTATTAATGAATGTACTCGGGAACATTAAATCGGGTTCAAATATACAAAAATAACGTAGATAAGTAGTAGATGTATAAGCTTCAAGTAGTAGATGAGAAGTATACATAGCTCAACATAAATGCTACACATTAAGTAATTTGAAAAACGCAAGTTACTTGCAATGAAAACTAAAATCGAAAAACCAAACAACGAACAAGTATATAAAAGTTATACGCAGACAATCTCTGCAATCAATTTACATGTTTATTAAGTTGTTAGTGCACACCAAACATTGTACAAAAGATTTTTTCCTCGTACCAAACAAAAGTGACAAACCAATGGAGATTTCACAGCAATTTAACAATAGGGAATCCATAGTAGAATTGAGGAATTAAGTTTCAGATGTTTATTTATATATGTATGGTTGGTTAGCTACTTATTTCTTTCCAGACTTCTTGATACCTCCACCAGCTTGAAAGTTAAAAAAAATCAATTCATTACAAATCTGTAGCAAGTTGAGTTTTCCTTCAATTAAGAAAATAGAGGGATTGTACATTATCCACTTACACAAAGGTCCTTTTTGTCCAGCTTTAACCTTCATGGCTTCCAGAGCCTTTTGCTCATCTTTATGCTTTTGTTTCAATGCGACATCATCCTAGAAAACCCCAAATATACCAATTCAAAATCTGTGACAAAAATACTCATATACACGACACACAGGAGTATGTTATTGCTAAAATTTCATTTTTCACAAGTATTACAATAATACATGATTGTTCAAAACTGAAGACCCTTAATACGTAAAATGAATTTTTAAAGATATGACAATAAATAGCTAATAAATGCATTAAAGAAGCAATTTACTCACCTCGTCTAAATCCGCCTTGTCCTTTTTAGGAGCCTTCAAAGGCTTTTTCTTTCCTCCTAAAACAAATCCAATAATGATAAGAAAATGAACTAACCAATTCCATCCTCCTTTTCTCTGTTGACAATTGAATACATTGAACATTTCTCGTACACAAAAAAATTATAATCTTATTTATTTAATTTAAATTGACATTCAACATTAGGGCTCGACTCAATAGTCTGGCAATTACATAAAGTCTTAAAGTTCACTCAATTAAAAATGCCAAATCGATGAAAGATATTCTTAACGAAGGACTTATGATAATGTGATACAACAATGAAAATTTTAATACACAATAACAATACTGATGCTGATAGCTTACCCTCTCGGCCAGACATGATTTCTTTTTTGTTGACTCGATCAAACTGTCTTCCAAACCGTCAAGTTTTGGTTTTCAGATCACGAAAAACCTGTAAATAGATAAAAAATTGATTAATACAATGAGAAAGTGGCTAGAACTACACTATTGACTATCAATGGTGGACGGTAAATGCCCTCCTATTACTACCATTGACAATTGTTGATTCGTTGATTGTAAAAACATAACAAACAATTGACAATGTTGAACGTATTTTGTACATTCTGAATTCTGACTTGACAATTGACAACATGATGACAATAATAGATGATGGATGGTTGCCACTGCCACTCATCAAACCTACAATCTAACCAACAACTACAACCTAGGCAGTCAGCAGTTCAATTTTTAACAATCAACAATCATAATTACCCACACACACAATCAACAACTGGTGAATGAGCGACGAATACATTTCCACCTGGCTGTTAGCATGGTTGATGATCTGTTACGATAATAATTAAAATGTGCAGTATGACTATACTACATCTGACATATTGCCTGCCACCATGATTAACTACATGGATTATAAAATCTTGGCCCATGAATGAACTACTTATGGCTACCAACAACCGACCGACAACTATTTAATGCTGTGCTTTTTTTGTTACCGACCATTGACAAACCTGTTAGTCTTCAGTAACCACCAGTCAGTAATCAGTGATGATTCCACAACCTTCCAGCCTATGCTTGAAATATTCAAGACCAACCAAACGCACACGTGACACGGTCACAGTTTTGAAACCAGCAACTCCAACTGGTCACAGTTTAACTTTCAGCTACTCCAAAGCAACGACCACAATCGCCGGCTAGACTGCACTAGACGAGGTCCGAAAAGAATCGTAATAATAGAAACGGACTTGTGAGGAAAGTAGCAACGCACAGGCCTGCAACATTCAATTCAACACAACACAATTCTGATTATCAATTTATGAATGCATAGGAAAACTAGTTTTCAAATTTCGCGCCAATATCACAGGCATAGATTTTTATTCACCTCAGCACATGTAAAATCTTACACAAAACGGTTGAGATTCTGCTGCAACCTTTGTTCCAGAACGTTGTGCACAGTGCACGAGAGACGACAATGCGGAATGATGACTGGTATGGTGATGGACATTATGATTCCAATGCTTTTGGTCGTAATGCTTACACTTTTTACATAAAATGTGGAAAAATCTGGAAAAGTCCAGTTTGGAAATTGCCAATTTACCAAATTATCTATTTAACCTTTCAATCACCGTAAATTACCTGTATTTATTATATGTTAGACTCAAAAGCATTCGTCCTCAGTTTGTCTGGAGTAGTCAACTTGGAAGATATAATTTGATAAAAACATCTTCCTCTTTACAATGTTAACCTCTTCAGCACAATCTGGGTAACATCTGATCTGATGCTCCGTGTGGGTGCATGTTGTGGATTTATTCCATACAAATGGGATCCTGAGAGAAATGAATTACGACCACTGTCAAAGTTCCACCTGAAATTATTTTTTCTCTGTAGAAGTATCATCTTCTTGTACACAGCCTTTTCTTCGTTTCGTCTCGTTCAAGCTTTGACTTTCGGAAATATGATAATTCAGCATAAACTTCTTTCCTGTCTTTGGACTGATGCTTATTGGATGACAAAAGTTGGTCTTTTGCAGTTGCAAAGTACCCCAGAGGAAATAAGACAGTTTGCTAATTTTATTGAGATGGTGTGGATCGGATCGGATCGACCTAACATTAAATCAGTCCGGTTTGAATCGAATCGGATCGCTTTAGAACTTTTGGGTTACTGAAGTGGATCGGATCGGATCGTTTAGCCAACATTTACTCGTTAGATTGGATCGAATCGGTGCGATTCCCCTCGTGGTTACATGTGTGTTATTGACAGACCATGCTGTATCATTCCAGGTTAAAAATCTTTTTGCCCAGTTCTGATAAGCCAGTTGCAATCCAGATTCACTTATCGAATGGACACGTTTGTTAAATGCCGAATGAAATTGAGGTGGAAAATTGATAAAGCACCAATGATTTGGACCCTCAATCAAACTTTCTTGACTAATTGTCACATCATCAGGATGATGTACACAACTGCTTTTCACAGAACACTCTTTGACCAACGATTAAGATTAATCCTAAAAACATCTCGATTTGAATCAACAAAAGCTTCTGCATTACATTGGAAAATTTTTCGAATAAAATAGCTGTCATCAAACCGTTCCGCACAGGAGCGTGGTCGATGTGTAAATGACAGAAGTTTATCAAATAAATTACTCTTAGCTTTGTCGATTTTTTTAGAAAGGTACAAAAACAAAGCATAGTGCAATTTTAAGTTAAGCTGTTTAAGCCGGATTTTTATCTAATTCTTCACACATCTCTTTACTTGTACCCAATTATAAGCGCTATACCACCATAGAAACCAAAAGCGTTATCCAAATCGAATTTGTAAATGCAGAAATAAGACCTTCAAATAAAATCCTATTTTGTCAAAATTTCAATAGCAAGTAACAAATTTAATTGGCGAGGTATAATCGACAAATTTAAATTCAGAATAAGCTGTTCAAAGTGACATAAAATTAACTACTAACTAGTGATGCATCATCAAGTGATGGATGCTTCCTTATAGTATCGAATGTTGAATTTTTGAAAAGAATCTCTAGCAGTAAAACATCTAACGAATATCGTGTTACCATTTGGTTGTGCATATGCCGGATGTGTCCGATTTAAATTTAGACTTACTTCATGTTGAAACCAAGTTGATGGGAATGCCTTCTTGAAATCAATTGGTACATGACTATTTCTCAAAATTTAACTGTCCCATTAATACATAGTTGTTTCAAGCAAGACTTCACTAAAATTAAGACTAGCGGATGTTTGCATAAATTGTTTATACATTTGTACTACTATTTGACATGATAAAGTAACAATGAAACTTTTTACATATCTTTCCTTAGAAAAGCTCCTTCCTTAAATCCTTAACTTCTAAATTCACAAAAAAACCACCTTAACTTGAAAATACCTGTCTCCCCTTGCAAAGTTGAGTTTTTATTTATAAATTTTAAAGTCTGTTACACCTTAACCGTTTCTGTTTAAAGTTGATTGTAGCAAAAAGGATACAAATTTATATCCTAGAAAGAAGGGATGCATATTTATATCATTAATATCCCGTAATACAATAAAATCGCGATTTGCCCCGCGGATATAAATTTATATCCCCGTACCCTACTGACCAAATACTTGTCGGCGTCGGCATTTAATCTATTTGTGCTTTCGGTGTTGATGATATTCCGGTTGGGTGGGATTTACACAAGAAACGTTATTGTTTTTTAAAGTGAATTTTAATTCAAGTTACAAATTGACAATAAAAAACAAGTCTAAATATGGAGAAAAAATTGGCGAGTGATGTACATCGTGTAGGAACTTTGAAAAAACGACGATTGGTGTTAATTCCAAGAAAAAGTTATAACGACTCGAGCCGCTCAGATTGTGAGGAAAGATCTCGCAATGAAGAGACTGGGGTTCAGCCACCAGTTTTAAGGACTGTAGTAAAACAAGAGGTTAGTGAAGACTTGGATCCGCTTCTTCCACGAGCACCTCGTCCCCCTCAGGAGGTCACTGAGTATATAACATTATCTTCAGATGAGGAGATGGAAGAGAATGAAGAATATAAGCATGTTGCTGATTGTTTCGATAGCAACTCAACAGCTGGTGTGCCTATCATTGTTAGACAATATTCACTTCAAGATGTCACAGCAGGGAGTTCCGGTAAAAAAATATAAACGAAATATATTGTAAACATCACATTTGACATTTGACGTAATTATATTCTAAACAGTTGTTAAACTCCTCTCGAACCCCTCCAGCTTTTCCAACAGAAGTAGCTGCTAGCACTTCCGGATCTGTGTCTTCTAGTGCTGGAACATGTTCATTTTCGAGATCACCGGATAACCCTGTCATTCCAGCTTCTACATCTTCCTCGTCTCAAGCTCAATTTTCAAGCCAAGCCGCATTAAATCCCGGTGTGTCTATACCTCCCTTTAACTTTTTGAACGGAGTAGCCCACCCCTCCATGTTTCCTCCGATGGCAGCCATAAATCCTGTAATGTTTTATGGCCACATGATCCAACTTCATGGAGGTCCAGTCTCCGGTATAAATGAATTCGCACCTGGAGGCGTACAGAACACAATGCCGCATTCATCTTCCTTCCAATCAGCCCCTCAAGGTTATCACCAGCAGTCTAGTGTACCCTCATATTTTACTTGTTTCAAGTGCCAAGCCAAGTTCAGCGTTCAAGCCCATCTTCGCTCTCATATCAGACAAGATCACTTTGATACATGCTGGAAATGTCCTAAGTGTCAGGAAGTGATGTTATCTCCTACAGAACTTGAGCAGCACTTTAATCAGTGCTTCAAGTGACTGGATTAACTAAATTCAAGGATTAAAACTTACA
>JAHZNA010004296.1:0-21966 GCA_027743935.1 Sinodicranocentrus sp. ZH6
AGCAGTTTTGTATATGCAGATCTGCCCAATAAAATCCAATAGGTTACGGAACGAAAAGCCTAAGCTTGTACCACCTTCCTTCATCATCTTCATCATACAGCTCTCCTCATCACTCATGTTATAAAGGAAAGACGCCTTGTTCATTTTACAAAGAGGATGATGCGCTGATATAATTTGTGTTAACTTTTTACTAGTCATCTTTCCAAACGGTAATTTATATACGACTGGAGAAAAATTCCTGATATCAATGTCCAACAAACCCTGACGTTTCATAACGGAATGATAAAGTAGAATATTTAAATATCTTTTAGCCCCAGCAAAGCAACAGGTGAGATTTTTGGGGGTTAGTCTGATGAAACATGCAACACGAAAGATTATTTTACTGAATGAAAAATGTGTGTAATCCCTAATCCTTTGGTAGTTTAAAGTTGCACGCATCTTAGGTCGGATTTTCGTTCGTGTTTTGATACCTCACAAACATTCAACCTTTGTGGGATCACAAAAACAGGTGGATTTATTAGTGCAATGATGCACCTCTTCAGATGGCATGAAGATATGAGATTTTTGAGACAATACAATACTATTGATTTTTCTTCTCTAATCCCCCGTTAACCTCATATGTCATGACTCTTCGTGTACTTTACAGGATGCAGAATAACGGGTGTCTAGCTGCCTACTCAAAATAAACTGAATTAATGTATCCGCATTTCTTGTTTAATTGTACCTTACCATTTATTCTTAAGGATACGTCCTACTTTGAATGAGAGCCTTTCAATTCACATATTTTACACATGAAGGAAATTCCAGTTGTAGGTATTTTACTAAGCTCGATTCTTTAACGGGAGATGTAGTTTGTTTGAGCCGTAAACGGAAGAGGGAAATGTGGTTGAATGAAAATACAAGTTGATAGGAAGCATTGATTGTTACAAGATCATTGTTATTAGCACCCAATGTCAATGCAAAATGGTTGCTTTTTTCACAGAACACTTTCCTTTCAGCTCAAAAGAAGAAAAAAGTTTGAAGAACATTCGTGTTGCATAACGTACAATACAAAGTTGTTTGCTCGTGCACAAACAATTTGACAAAATGCTTCCCGGATGTTTCATGAAATAGATGTTGGTGTGAGGGATTCCGATGAAAGGTGAAATTTCAAAGCAATTAGGCATCCCAAATAAACAGACCAAAAATGTGTCATAAAGGGAAGGATACATAAAACCAAATTGACGTATTGCATTCAGATTTATATCACCTAACCAAACAAGCTACTAAATGGATATTCTTGAGTAAACAACCATTTTTCAGGAAAGCTGGGTCAACAGTGATAAAATCCAGACGTTTGACGTAGTCTGTTTTTCCAAAATTGTGAAAGATACGCATCGGAAATTCCACAATTTGACGTGGAGACAATCTCACAAATGGGGAATGTGCAATTAGTCTTTAACATTGACGACAATATTTTTTTGACCAAGAATGCGAGTTAGTGTGGTTGTATAAAGGTACCATGAGGATGTTGTCGAGTATTACTAGATCCTAAACTCTGGAATTTTCAACGGAAGATTCCGTCGTGTGTGAAATGTACCTTAATGCTCAGGTACGTGTGCTCCATCTCGTCTCCAATTTATCTCGGAGACAAGATTTATGACAACGGCTAAAGTTAAAGCAAGCCAAGTCTTTAGAAAGCCTAAAGGTAAACAATAATATTGGAATGCTTTAAAGGAAGATGATATGCAGTCGCCGACATGGAAGAAAGACAATTCTTCGTGAGGCATGATTCCTTCTGGTTTAATAGCTGACGACAATAAGGACGTGAGGTATCAAGAGCCGAAGAGGCTAGTCAAGCAAGCGGTAATGATACGAGCCCTTGTAATAAAATGAGGAAGGATGGCTTCTTCATGCCCCCTTATTTGCCTCCTTTCAGGCCACAAAATACAAAAGAAAGACAAGTCTGAAAGGGATCCCTGATAAAATGGCATAATAAAGCTACCTGAGTTTTGGAGGAGTGATATGAGCTATGCAATCAGAAATCCAAATGTTTTAAAATTTGAGTAGAAGATGAGCACTTAAAATCCTACATCATTTTTACCTTTAAATTTTCCAAAATAGATTGACAGTCAAGCTGATCATCCTCTTCGCTTGAAGAGGGCGGAGCTCGATTGTGTCCGGCACCAGGCGTTGATGGCTGGGTGAGCAATTCCAGACTTGAATCGATCGACACCACAAGTCTTTCCAAACCGTTACCAGTCTTGGTGACGAAGGAAGTACTCTGCTCAAAATTATGGTGATGATCCTCTTTGAAATCTTCTTGGCTGTCAATCTGATTCAAAGAGGAAAAAGGTGGGATTGATTGTACACTAACTCCTTTCGCTTCCGGCATCGAGACTCCGTTGACGCCGATGACGAAGACGGCGAGGGAAAAGACTGTTATGCTTAACATTGTGCCGTTGTCTTTTCTCAGTCTTTTCATTTTTCTTGATAGCAATTAACAAGCCAGTTATTTAATTTGTCCGCTACACGAGTTTTGCTGTAAAAGTTTAATTTCACTTTGTTCAAAACTGCTTCCTGTTGAGAAACGACTATAGTGCGTATTGTTTTATTACACTAAATGCTAGAGGAAATGGACTCTGTTTTGTACAATGACACTACTTAAAATGAACATACTACGTGATAATTTTTTTCTTAAGGATAATGAGCGTCCACCTGTTGATTCTTAGAAGCTTGGTCAATCTAAAAATAGCCTGAGATTTTTTACCCTTAGCACAGGAATGTTAATCCTTCTTAAAAAATAATGACATTTTCACTCTAAAATGGTCCCTCACTGTTTTCGTGATTTACTTTTTTTAAACTTCTCGGAACCGAGGAAACTTAGGAACTATGCATGTGTTCCATATTTTTATGGTAGAATATTTTCCCCTAATCCCGGATATTGGTCTTTTGTTAACAGCAAATGTTCAACTTGTAGTCCATTAACCACACACAGGGTTTTCACATATGTATGTAAAAATAGGGAGAAATTCACAGTATGGAGCACTTGTCCGGAGAAATATGAGAAGAACTAGTCAAGCTGAAAGGTCCTCTCAGAAGGGTGTCCTGTGGACAACTGTTCCCTTACTTCATTACTTTTCTAACAAATTCTTGCTGCACATGGGACCTTGCATGTGGAACAGCGGAACTGTCCTATTTTACCAGATTATAGAAATGCGTGTGAAGTAAATCTTCACATTTTACTCACAAAAAGCAGTTTTTCATAGGGAACGTCTGCTCTGACGAAATGCTGAAGAGCAACTGAACCCAACTCACTGAACGACTATGTAAAAGACTGACAGGGTAACTTGCTCGAGGTGGAATCTTCTTCGGGGAGGAATAGATTTGATGCTTCTTTACGCGTAGCGTCAGGTGCGTGTAGGTACCTTATATACATTACGTAAGTATTTTTATGATGCTTTTCACGATCCATATCTAAAACGTCGATGAAGGGATGGAGATAATCCACAATCTAAAGGAAAAGCAAAAATTATGGTTCTTCATGGAACTTTGATTTTTTTGAGTTTACGCCTTTATCTCAGCTTCCAGCTACAAGGGCTGAATCTTTTTGCTAATGTGATCCAGATCAGATTGTAATAAATCAAAACCATGAAATTCTTGCTCATCGGCATATCAAAAATTTAACAATTTAGTTTTTCCATTTCCTAAATTCTGTCTGATTTGAACCCTTTTTTTCAAAATCACTGCAATTTCATCGTTTGTTATCCGAGAAAAATGACATTAATGACTTACACATCTGTTAAACATCGTTAAATTGTGGTCAAGTGGAATTTTGAGTTTTAATAACAGATTCCATTATGAAATAACAATTTATGCAAAATTATGTAATTATCGCAACATGGCAGTGTAAGCCCAGGATGAATTCAAGATACAGATGTGATGCCCTTAAGGCTTCTTCTCTTGAAAAGAAAGTAGCCACTCCACTTACGTCTTATCAGACAACAAACGAATGACCAAACAATCTACTCTAGATATAAATATTCATAGGTGTGGATAAAGGAGTTTTAGCAAAACTGAAATGAAACTACTACAAGCTATATTTGCGATAGGAGATTGTGTACAATTTTATGAGTTGAGTTGTCCGAGAAAAAAATGTACAAGATTATTAGCATACAAAATAGTACCATCTGTTGCACTTACTTTTCCTCAACTGGCATTTTTTACTCGCGTAAGTCTCAATAATTAAAATGAAAAGGGAGGGCTTTAATTGACATCCGAGTATCAATCATGCGTGCTTTCGCTTGTTTTAAATTTGCGTGAGCTAAATGACACGCAAAATGGGAATTCACACTATCACAATTTTGATAATAATGAATAAAAATGATGAATAGTTTTAAAGATGACTTTACAGATAAATATTTCATGGTGAGGTATACACTCTAGTGTAAAACATGAGCGAAGGAAATTACACAAAGAGAAGTACAAATAGTTGGGGAAAACTGCGACAAACCTACTTGTTCTGGAGAAACTGGAGTTAAAGTTACAAGCATAATATTTCCGGCGAGATGAACTATGAGCAACAAAAGTTAGTGGGCATTTCATTTTTCATTTCCACATCTACTTTACTTACACATCAAAGATTCTCAAAGTCTGTCGACAGATGTGACCCAAGAAGCATAGGTACCACCACCTAAAAAGTGGAAAGATAGTAAATGCCGACGGAATGAGTCGACAATAAATATCCACCAAAGTTAAAGAGATGACTCAATTACAAAACCGGAAACCATTTAGCACAGTCTAGCCATACTGAAATCGACACATTTTTTCTTCTTCAAAGGATGTGCCACGATTCTCAACCTTTTTTATATTTGCATGTATCATCTTCTATATTTCGGTATTTAAAATAAACTAATGAATCGTCGAAATTCAAGGAAGTTTAGAATTCCATGTGTACACACACCATCCGATACTTTTCAAACAGATCAGATTGTATGAACACGTGTTTGGAATCCCTCAAGATGTGAATTGTGAAGAAGTAGTTGCAGGTGTCACTCTATTTCCATAATCCTTGCACTTGACCCTTTTCTTCTTGCTTTTAACCATGCTTATCCTTTTTCCTACATCTACAACGAAAAATGATATAAATAAACTACACACATTGTTCCTTCTCCTACACTCTCCGGACAAACTCGTTGGTCCCTGTTTTGTGGTTTGGTGCTTAACCTGTTTCACAAGACAAGAGTAAAAATGTTTAAAGGTGGATAACAAAAAGCTACGAAGCTTTTCAAGGATTAAAAAGCAAAGACTTTACCTACAGCTAAAGTCACGTACACTTTAGTAGATCCACCCCTTTCCACATAAATTTTCCCATAATTCTCCCCGGAGCATCCTTTCCTGAGGAAAATGATAATTTAATGTAATAATGTAATGAACTGTTTCCTAACTTCTGACAATTTCCAGCTTTTAACGGACTCTGATCAAAGCCAGACCGTGTATTTACGGATAGTTTATTTTAGATTAATTTGTATCTTCACAATCTAATTTGTTATTTAGCCGTGTATCATCTGCTGTTCAAATTTCGCAATACAAACTTTTCCCCTTTTGTCTTGCTACCTTTGCCAACTCCCATGACGCAGAATGCGTTTCATTTCTGAAAACTAAAAGTACTTTGGATTCTACCCTAGTTAAACTTTTCATCTGTCTGATGTTACTTTAGGAAGTGTGTGTGTGTGTGTGTGCAAGTTGAACAAATTTGTTTTCTCAGGTTTGAGATATATGAGGATTTTCTTGTACAAAATTATACTTGTGAAGTAGGCAACTTTCAAAAAGCTTCATTCATTTCATCTGATCTATCATTACGAAGCACGATACACACTTAACTATACAATTTTGGAAAGGGGTAGTCTAAGCTTTTCCTTCTCATCGTTGTCGTCATCGCATGTACAACCAAAACCTTCACAGATTTTATGTGGAACATCATTATTAAGATCTCAGCATGTCTTCATTATTCTCAATGTCTCAATCTGACTCTTTCTCTACTCTAGTTACACTATTATTTATACATCCTCATCGTAATTAAGTCAAACCGTAGAAGAAACAAGACTGAAAAGCATTTTTATACCATATGGCATGACAAAAAAACTTCTGGAAAAAGTACCTGACTGTATCATTTTTTACAGTGTAGCGAGTGTAGCCAGGATATACGGATTAAACAATTTTCATAGAAAAAAAAATCCAAGTCGTTTGTAACTTCATAAGCAAAGTCACACTTTTTGTGATATGAATGTTGAACTGTGGGAACACGCAGTGCAGTGCAGTGCCATATGCGTGGAAGAAAGACTCATCGTTGTCTTTTATTTATGGCAAAAAGTAAAAACAAGTAATATTTTTACGAGATATATGATTTTTTAAATCTGCTGGATGCTCTCCCTCGTCCGAACATAACATGGGAAATGATAAGTATCGTAGTTTTGAATTTTTCTGAAATTAAATGCTGTATGCACTACGCAGCATATCATTAAAAGATGTTCCAGTTTAAGCCGACATAATCCCATTAAACTGCCAGACCTAGTCTCCCATGCCATGCGTGAGCAAAAAAGAGGGACTAGCTAAAATCCTTAAAAAATGATTTTATTTCTCAAAATAAGTATGCAGTCAACAGTCAAAAAAGGTTGATTTCAAGTTTTAAGGGACTACTTGGTCACGAATCTTGCAAAAACCAACAAACATTTTTCAACAGCATCAATTAAAAAATATACAGCTCACATATATAGGCTAAAATAATTTAATTTCTTAATAAACTCAGAAAATCGAGTGATGTAATTAAAAAAGGGGGAAAAATTCCATTTTATGTCTCCACAACAAAAGTCCTGATTTGCATAGGGGTAAGCACGATATCATCCCCTTTTTCTTGTTTCGTGATGGATTCATCATCAAGATGTTGATGTCCAGAAAGTTTTTTAAGATTCCACTCGAACCGCCTTACATCCTCAACCCACTGATTTCCACCTAATGACGTTTCTCTCATGGATTTGATGAATGGCAAAGCTTGCATTATTCTCTACGTTCCGTGCAATTATTCACAAAAAGAAAAATAATTATACCTTCGAGAGCCCTCTTAATTAAGGATATTTTTCCATAGAAAAAAATACGCATCTCATGCAAGCAATCCCAATTAAGACGAATTGACACTCACTCTCAATGAAATGTTCACAGGGTTGGAGAGAACTGCATCCTCATGCGTTTCATAAAAGTGCTCAAGTCGGAGCAAAAATTGGGACGGAGAAAGAGGCTCGACAGTCATGAGTTGGATATTGGACGGTAAAATGCGTGTCAGCTCTTGTATAATTGTTTTACGAGATGACAGATGGGCATCTAGGCGGTCACCGTAGGACAAAGAATTCTGTATTAAATTCTCCTCTCCGTATAACATTTCGGCTGAAGCGAATCCCATGATTTTCTCCATAAAAATGTTTTGGGCTATTTCTCGATGTCTTGAAATTGGAGTACCTTCTCAGCCCAAGGAAAACACCATATGTTTCAAAAATCAGATTAAAAATTCATCCACATTAATTAAGTAAATGTTAAAATCGCCATTTAATTACTACCTGTTCCTGCACCCGCCAAAAGAAGCCAATGTTTCCCTCGTGTTGTGAGTCCAACACCGTATGCTGTTTCATTTAATGCTTCGCCAACTCCGAATGCGTCGTCAAAAAGAAGTCGTCTGTGTAACTATTAAATAGTAATTAAGGGAAATTAATGCGTTTACTTTTAATCAAGAATAAAACTCAACATATGTGGATCAATTTTTTCCCTAATTTTCACCATTAGTTCGATCTCTCCATCGCTCATGGAGGTACCACCTTGGGCTCGGTCATTGAGAATGACTAAAGTTGGTGCATTCTGGGATAATTCTTCGTTACTGCTGATGAGCATGCGGGTCGGAACAGGATAGTAGTTTCCGGCGACTTTTTCGAAATTCTAGCATCACCCCGAATGTGAAGAAAAATGAAACTTTCTATAGAATAAATGTTCTAGAAATTCATTACTGCTTACGAAGAACGGGTATGAACGATGATTTCTTTTCCTCTTGATGAGCTGCCTTCCATTCGAGTCCGTGAAAAATATACCTTTCGTAGGAAGATTTGTTGTGTAGCGAGTTATAATCTCTTTCCCGTAGTTATCCCTGCAAAGAGATTAGATATGAATATCAAATCAAGATGCCAAAATTATTTTATGAACATTTTGTTAAAATCCCTCACCCAATAGGAATGGGTCCAATTAGCCACTCAAATTCAACAAAATCCTGTGTATCGTATAATCGAATGACTTGACTCAGCCAAGGTGTAAAAACCTGGTGTACCTCTGTAAACTTTGTAGCTCTGCACTTTTTCAGCGACTGGGATAGGTTGATAGTTTATAGAATTGGTTGTGTTCGGACGGAAGACATATAGTCCGGAAGCTCTCAAATCGAATTCAGTATTGTTGCCAGCCATTCCACGATAATAATAATAATTTTGTTTAATAGGCAACTCCACCGATCCTTTTTGCACTGATTTGAGAAGGCCAGTGTCACTATCGATTACTATTGATACTCCCTACAAGCAAATGTGAATACTTCAAACAGTAAAAAAAAATATTATATTCAAAAAAAATAAAATCTTTGAAAGCTCGAAAACTGCTTACAACTGAATTCCTAATAACTATGTCTTCAGGTTTCTTCGGAAAATTTATTTCTTCTCGTTTCTCTTCTTCTTTCAAAGCTGCAAGTTGTGAAAGCATTTCCGCTGCAATGTTTTCTGCTAATGCACTAGCGCTTTCAGTAACTCGAAAATTGGATAGCGTTAAGCCTTCTAAAGTATTTACGCGGAAAATTAGTTCATATGCTGCATAGCTTTTCCTCCCAGGAATATTTTGAACTGAGGGTGGGATTTTCGTAATTTGCACAGGAATGAGTCCTAAAGTTTAAAAAAAGTTTTATGAATAATCTCAGATAAATTAATTTAACTGGGTATATAAAAGAGAGTATTTTAAACAATGCATTACCATTCTTTGATCGTACAGACCATATCGGACTAACAACAGGGATTCGAATATACACATTTTCTAAATCCCTCGCCAACGGATTGTAAACAGAGAGAAGGAAATCCCTCAAAGTTTCAGATGAAGCACATGCACTAATATTTAGCGAATGACAAAATTGATAAGATCCGCTTGCAAATGGAGTGCGAAATCTTCCTTCTTTTGGTACACTCTGTAACCTTGTGAAAGCCTCAGAAACAACTTCATCACAGTTTTTCATTCCAACAGAAAGTCTCAAGGAGTAGTCGTCTGTTACGTGTTGTTTCGCAGTGCCAGTGATCCCATCATGATGTTGGACAACAGCAACAGGTTCCTTCAACTCGAACACTTTAGCTATCACGGTTTGACTTGGTTTCCCATGAAAAGCACCAATAGCAAGTTGCTTGCAAACTTGAAGGAAATTGTTTGCTTGGTTGATAAAGTACTTAAAGTTAGGTCGAGAAGTGAAGTAGCCTGACCAGAAACCGTAAGGATCGTTGGAGTAGGGGAAAAAGTCATCGGATTTCATAGGCAACGGCTTTCCTGACTTGTGAACTTCTTTGAGGTAACATGACGGGGTGGAATAAATAAGGTTGATCTTTGAATTTTCCGTAGATTGGAGTAGATTAATATGTCTTTAAGAAGGGGAGAGAGACTTTTCAAATAAGAAACATTGATATTCGAACGTAGGAATATATGTTGAACACTCTTACTTGATCAGCTTATCTAGATTTTTATACCATGTATGTGCAGCCATATATTGAAAGTCAGAACCCATTGTTAGAAGAACATGATCAGTGTCGTAAGGTGCAGCCCAACGTTTTGAAATTTCAATAAACTCTCGTATTTTTCTTTCTACGTTATATCCTTCCATCCTGGGATCATCCTTAGAAAAATAATCATTGTCATTTTCAAAATTAGCGAATGTCACAACCCTAAAATAAGTTTGATGTACATTTGCATATGATAACACTTACATTAATTTGTTCGTCATCGCAAAGAATGTCAAAGCAGAAGCCTTGCGGGGGTAAATAGTAATTATATAAAATTCCAGTAAACAGCCACGCTGCTTTGCCTGAAGACAATTTTATCATGTTTTTATACGTTTTCATTCATCCATCATATTCCTATCCCCTATGGTAAAATAAACATACCTAAATTCTTGGGACTGGAATTCCATATCATTTCAAAGTTATGGGTTTTCCTTCTGTAAGATCTCTCTTGGTAGTCTAATCTTCCAATAAAAAGTCCATCAAATCCCATCTGCGAAAAGAGAGATGCTTGCTCTCTGGAATGACCAAAGGGGTCGATCTGCCAGCCCACTTTTGGTTGAGCACATTGTCCAAATGTTGCATTTAAGTATCTATTAAATATGTATGTAGCAAAAAAGAAGGATATATGAAGGTAAATTTTTTTATATGCTGCTTGCTTTTTCAATTCCTTAGCGTATGCTGGCAAACCTTAATCCAAGACTCATTTGATCGACAATTGCACTGTAATGAGTACACCCTTCATCGCTCATAGACCATCCTCCAGAAATGAATTCCAGTTGTCCATTGTTCACTAGCGTTCTTACAGTTTCCCGTGTTTTCTCATCTTGGTTTCGCCACCATCTCCAGAAGAAAGCTGATTCAACATAGATAAACCTTCTGTCAGGGCTTTTCTGCAGCTCTTCCACCACAGAGTCGAGTGTGTATTGAACTGCAGCTCGCTGAATGCTGTTGTTACCTAAAATAATAACACGTTGTGATAAGTTTTTTAAAATGAAGGTAAGGCATAAAAGGTTTGGGAAAAAGTTTCATTATTGCAAAGTATTACTTCCATAGTAGTATTGGTCTATTGTCTTCAGCCAACCCACATCGTCGTGGCTTAAAAATATGTAAAGAAAACATTGATGTATGCAATGACATATTTAGAAAATGTGAAATATTCGATTGGGATTCTCGATTTGTTTACAAACCTATGTGCAACTAAATGGACATTAAGGTAACCTGGCTTGGTTTTGGGACAGCTCTGGAAGATTATATGTAAAAAGTGTAAAATACAATCATGACATCAATGTAACCCTATATAAATACTAAGATTTCTGAAAAATGTATTGGATTTTTAGGAAGCTTACTGAATATCCACAAATTCCATCGACTGAAACTAGAAGTGAAGCACAGACAAGGAAAACTAATACTAACACTGTGATGTTTCTTAAAGCAATACGTGAAATTATTTGGGAGATTCTCACACTTTGAATCTCCATGTCTAGTTTTGTAATTAGTCAATATTTTACATTCAAAATGTCTTTGGGATAAAATGTCAAATTAATGTAAATCCATGAAATCTAAAAAAAATATTCAGGTGAAGCAGAGACACAAAAAGTATCAGCCTCTACATGCAGTACTACTACGAATGCAATTAAGTGTGAGAATACTTAAACGTACATGTGTACATCAAAATTGGGCTGTTTTCTAACTAATGTCATGTCATCGTGCATGTATATTGTGTGTCATAATTTGTGGCATGTAGCATTCATAGAAAATGGTAAAAAAGGAAATAACACATGCATCTTTTCGGCTCCAGAACAAACAAACTTTCCTTAAGGAGCTTAGCGGACTTCATAGAAAGGTTATTGCTATCGGCTTAAGTACCTTATCCCTACTTTAAATAGAACATTTACTCGCTATTGCTTCTACCTATTTGACTCAAAAGCAACGTTTACATAAATATCCATCCTAAAACATGGGTACATAAAATAAATAGGTATATCCAACATGTTATAAAATCACCAATCTACAATCTCCTTTTTATTTTATCCCAAGTCCGACTATTTTAGTCCTACTTTTTGAGAAATATCACAATTTTCCATCGGCGCAAGAGATCCAAAAACTTAGCCAGTTTGAAAAAATATGATGTTGAAAATGTGTCAAATTACTATTGTTCTCACGACTTTGGCTATTTTACTGTGCTTAATTAATGGGCCAATTCATACTGTAACAACACCAGCCAAATTGTCGAAATATCCTGTTGTTCTTGTCGTTTCATACGATGGCTTCAAATATGATTATCTTGACAAAGTCTTTACCCCAAATATACATAAATTAAAGGCAGCCGGTGTGAGTGTACCTTATACGACTCCAATGTTTCCGTCGAAGACGTTTCCCAATCATCAATCAATTGCGACTGGCCTTTATACAGAGTCTCATGGGATCGTGGATAACACAGTTTTTGATCCAAAATATAATAAAGTTTTAAGTGGGTATACGAATGATCAAGGTTTCTGGAACTACAGTCCGGACGTTTTGCCATTATGGGTACAATTTTTATAATACATTAATAAAACTTATCTTCATCAAATCCGAAAAGCCATTTTAATTTAACTGTATCTAAATGTCTTCATTCTAGATACAAAATGAACTGGCTGGCCATGGTCGAGCAAGCGGATGTTATATGTGGCCAGCATGCCCCGAAACTTTTGGAGCAAATAATGATTTGCTGCCTTCGTACTATTATCCAAAATACAATGCCTCAGTGCCATGGGAAAGTCGTGTGGATACAGTGATATCATGGATTACAAATGACATCAAACCAGCCAACTTGGTATTTCTCTACCACGACGAACCTGACACCCATGGTCATGCGTTTGGTCCTAATTCAAAGGAAACCCTTCAAGAAGTTGCAGACGCTGATTTACGTACCGGATATCTTGTCAACAGGATGAAAGAATTAGGAATCTTTTACAAAGTTAATCTTATCATGTTAAGTGATCATGGTTTTCATGAGGTTCCCCAAAAAAATATCATTAACATGACTGCACTTATAAACCCAGACTTGTTACAAGGCAAATATGGAAGTTCTCCACTACTCCAACTTGTTCCAACAGAAGGGAAAAAAGAAGAGCTATACGAAACATTACGAAAAAATGTGTCCTTGGGGTACGAAATATTCAAGAAAGAGGATGAAAAACTAAAATACCGTTTCAGGTACTCTAAATCTAGGCGTATAGCTGAATTAGTTGCATTAGCAGATCCAGGATATGTCTTCGATGATTTCATTTTGACGATTCATGGCTACAATGAGGAGTTTAATTTAACAGGTAATGTAACTGCCCAAGATTGAAGTGCAACAGTGCAAGCATTATTGACATATTGGGCGTCAAAAGTCGTACGTAGGGATCTTTGCATTTGAAAACTTGTCTTACTGCCCTTCAAGTCAGAAAAAATTCTTATCTTAAGATGTACAACAGCACAAATATGATTTAAATCTAGATAGGTTTTTCTATGTAATACTATTCTTCTAATGAATAATATTTTTAAAAACCAGTCAAGATGGAGTGCAAATATGGTAAACATGCATATGACCTAGGTCAAATGTCAACCAATTTTTATGCATATACGACCTGTCAATTAAATTGAAAAATTCTAAAAAAAATCCAACCGAGACACTGAATCTACTTTTTAAAACTGTCTTGTGGAATAGGTCACGATCACTATTTTAAAAATGATGATGCACTACTTTTTAAAAATCCATTATAATCAATTTAACAGTACAATTAATGTGTTTTGTCTCCATTGAATTATGTGCATACAGCGAGTCCCACAAGGATGTACGGCACACATGGCTATAACAATGAAGCCCCATCCATGCGAGCCTATTTCATAGCCCACGGCCCTGCATTCCGAAGTGGGGTTGAATGTAAACCTATAAGAATTATTGATATAGCACCGTTAGTAGGCTTTATCGGAAAAATTAAATTACTTCCAAATAACGGGAGCCTGGCTCATGTTTGGGGAATGATAAACCCTGCTTTCCTGTCAACGCTTGGTTGGAATAGAATTGGAAACCAAATGCCCTATACTATACTGCCAGTAAGAAAGGAGTGGCGAGAAAATTGACATGGGAAGGAGGGAAGGAAGGAGACAGGGAAATAAATTTTTATGGCCGTCCCGGCGGTTTTAGACTGCGGGAAAGTAGAAATTAAACCACAAATTTGAATTATATTTCATTTGTTTTACTTTCTTTTCTTTTTTCAAATATTGTTTGGAAGTAATGGAAGTATCTCTTCAGGATAATCTCAGCTCCACCTTCATTAATTCTATGTTGAGACCGTAAAAAGGCTAAATATTTTATTTATAAATAATGTTTTTAAAAATCTGCATTCAATATTTCTGTAAAGTGTCTTTTTATAAAATATGCATGAATTATGCAATGAATGAAATGAGTTTTATTCTATTTTAAACCATCATTGCGTGCCATCGGTACGGTATGCTAAAAGAATGTAGTATTACAGCCATATTTATATGGGGTGAGATTCAATATTGAACGCAAAAAGCTAGTTTATATGTTCAAAAAATAACCATATAGTAACATATACGATAAAAACTTTCGTGGTTGATAATCTAAATATAATACTATATATTTCGAATACTTAAACTACACACAACAATTTTTTTGTAGAAAAACATTTTGTTCTGCCATAAATACTATTTTGTTTACTTTGAACCAGCAGATAGTAAGTTCTGGAGATCTTTAACAGTTAAAGAACCTTCCTCGTCGGAAGAAACGTCTTGTGCTTTCATTATCTGAAATAATTTTTCTTCAATCGTCCTTTTCACCTGCAAAACAAAAATTTAATTGGTAGATAGGGAGCACATTGAGCACAAAAAGATTATGAATGAAAACTGGGCGTTGATTTGTACTTCAAATATGAAGAACTTACATAAAATCTGTGAACAAAAGTGGGTTTCATTTGACCTATACGGTGCACCCGACCAATGGCCTGCAATTCACTAGCAAGATTTAATATAGGTTCAACAAGGAGAACATGAGTTGCCTCAATTATATTCAATCCTTTAGCTCCAGATGTTAACGGCATGAGCAGCACTTGAAGGTCTTCACGTTCCTTAAACCTATCTAAATTATTACGAAAAGACTTTCCTGGTTGGTTTAACAAGCTGTACTTGATATCATTTTCTGTAAGTGCTTTAGCCACAATATCCAATACGTCGTTCCACTACAAATGTAAATTCACAATATGGTACAAGGCAAATACATTTCGATTAGGATAAATGCAAGAAATCAGGGATTTCAAATCGAAGAACATACCATAGAGAATATGATACATTTTTCCCCAGGGTGGGTGTCCTGAAGTCGGAGTAATGTTTCAATGATTGCTTCCACTTTAGTGGAGTGACTGCCCTTCACTTTTTTTATCTCTTTTTGAGCGGAGCTTGTTCCAGGCTCAGCACTATAATTAAGCAAAATAAAAATCAACCATTCATCCACGAAAAAATCTTGCGCTTGCTTATATATGTGTGTTTGAAACAACTTACTCTGTTCCGTCTACGTTATTTTCTGTAGTATCCACGAAACTAACATCGGCAAACTTCATGGAATGTCGACAAAGCGGGCAGAGAAAGCTCTGTAAAGCATTAGGACACATTTTCTTGACACACTCTGAACAATACGAGTGTCCACATCGAAGTACGCTCCATTCCTTTCCAAGCTGCGTACTACAGATTGGACAATCCTCCGTGTTAACGGTCCCCTTCTTTCCATATCCGTTTCTTTTTAAGGTTTTCAAATACAACAGCTGCCCCAGATGAATGGCTAAGCTTTCATTCCCAGTAGAGAAGTCACTCAGCAATAGATTCATCCTCATGTCAACTTCAATACGATTTATGACATGGATGTTTTGAATTTTTAATGTTCGTTCAGAAATGCCCGATGACAGCTGCTTTATTTTCTTGGAAGTTGTCGGCTGTTGCTCGCTTTGGGCATCGCCCTGCACAGCAATCAACCTTGTGGTTGCTTGACTCAGCTCATCAAGGGCAGATACTTGATCGTATATTTGACGCCATAAAATTCTCATAAACCTGAACTCTTTTTTAATCACGTCTAGCAGCTTCATGTGGACGTTTCCATCCTCAGTGACATCCGATTCTAGTTTATTCACTCTGGCAAATCGAAGCAGTCCTTTTAATATGACTTCAGTTTCAGAATCTCCCCAAGTTCCTCTATGAAGTTCCTCGTTGATAAGCTGCACATGTTCTGTTGTAGCTTTTAAATCTTCGGCTTCTTGTTGCAGAAACTCAACTCTTGTCTGGTCCGTCAATTCGTCAGCCAACTCGCCCAATACTTTTCGCTGTTGATAATTTCTTCCCGTTCGACTAATTTTGTCTTTCATGTTGGCTTTAAAAATTACCGATTCATAAAAGAGGAAATTATCGTGGTACGAACATAACTTGCATTTACCATCCAGCTGAGAATCATTATAGTAACTATTTGACGTTTGGCGTAAATGACAACGAATCGCAGAATCAACAAAAACCGCAGCATCATTTGTCTGAAGCTCTTCAAGACCTTCAAGAACGGTATTCCGAAGTTGTTCCATTTCCATAATATTCTTTACTAGAGCACGTTCTAGTGCAAAAGCATCGTGGAATTTGTTTGCTAGACTGTTAGAATTTTTCACTTTTTGTTTGGTAACATCCATCAGATCTTGCTTTAGAGTTTGAACCAGTGCATCTTCTTTTTGGAGACGTTGACCTCTTTTTATGGTAGCAACCCACCAAGACTGCTTGTGCATGGTGAACTGCCCTCTTAACTCATCGACAGATTGAGTGAGCGGTGTGACGGCACTCTGAGCCGATTTCACGGCGTCAGCGTACCTTTTCATATATTTTTCCCGCAATATTACCGCATCCGAACGAAGATTGCCGTCTCTTAGCGTGTAAGGGACTCCAGGATGATTTCCGTCAATAATTTCAGCTAAATTTTCCACCGTGTGGAGAAGCTGGAGTGAATCTGTAGCAAAATGTTCCTTGTGTTTTTCAGTGGACTGCAACACTTCGCGATATTTTCCAGCAGCGTCTTGCCATTTGTCCATGATTATGTAGAGACCTGCCATACCTAATACCAATACAATCGAAGACCATATAAGTGGAAAATTTCAAGCGACATTGTTGAAAATCAAACATTAATAAGCTCATTGGTCATTCTCAAAGCATTTAGTGCTTCTTTCTAAAAATGGAGCTAGTAGCTGTAATTTGTAAAAAAAATTGTGAGAAGTAATGAAATGAATAAATTTAAGAATTTGATGCTTGATCATCTTTACCCCGTGCAAATTAAAACGGTCAAGAGAGCTCAACTTTGCAGACATAACGTCAAGTTCTGGAGTTGACCTTTGAAGTCTATTAATTTTTTCAAGAATGCGATTAGAACACATTTCAAATTGTTGCTTGTAAAAATGCGTCTCTACAGGAGAAAAGTTGAGCCAGTGAACTTTTTCTGTTTGAGGCGGTATACCAAGTTGATCAAGCACGTCTTGTTTCCCATTTCTCCAAATTAGCTGCCCAAATAGTTCAAATAAGAGACTTGTTTCCTTTCGAAAGAATGCATCTCGAACTAAGGCATTCCACCAAATGTCGTAGTTGATTGGAGATACTTGCAAGAAGACAAACAATCCAAATAAATCTGAAAAAAATATATTTTACAATTGAAAACGCTCATTTCTATGAATATGACAGCAAGCTCGAGAAACACAATACTTGTTTAACTAACCTTGCAACCCTTTATTCACAGGTGTTCCAGTTACGCACCATCTGTGAACTGCTTGGAACCTCATAGCCATCATGGACATTTTTGTTCCAATCCCTTCTACCATTTGTGCTTCATCTAAGCAAACCCGCCACCACAAAACACTGGGCAGAGGAGAAGGTATAGTTAAAAAGCGTTTTGGGTTTCGAAATCTTCGTCCATCTACACTACTACAATGTGGCAAATCAACATAGTCTAGCTCGGTCGATAAGACGTTGTATGTTGTAATAACTAAATCATAGCGGGCAAGCTTTGCAGGCGGCAGGTAACCATGTGTGGAGACTCCTCTACATTCACAAAGACATGAATTTGGTTAAATCGTAATAATTTTAATTTCATAATAATAAAATATATTTTCGAAAAAAGGTTTAATTATTTTGCTTACTTGTAAAACAGAATGTTAAGACGGTGATTCTGAACATGTCTTTGGATTTCCTTAATCCATTGATGCGAAATCGAGGGAGGGGTGATGATAAGGGTAGATTTGGTGTTGAATGGTTGCTCCAAAGATTCACAATGTGGACACAAGTAGGATTTTCCAATTTTTGCAAAAAACGACTTTAAACTTTTATCAAATCCAACACAATCTGCGTGTTGTGAGCTTCCGCATACGCTGCATTTGACAATTTCATCATTTCTATATCCATCATCAGAATTCCCACAAATGCATTCAAAACATTCCCTCAGTTCGAGTTCCACTTCGTAAAACTTGCCGTGAAACTTAGGCATGCATTTTGCCATTTCAGCGTACTTGTAATTGTTTAGAGCGGAGTCGTAAAGCACTTTTAAAGCGTCATATGTGCTCGGAGGCTTGTCACTCTTTTGACTAGAATTTCCTTTAGCATCTTTACGGGGACTACTTGTTTTCAATTTTTGTTCGATAGCGTCTATCACAGTCAAAGGACGGGAAGGTTCTGTATTCCGCTCGAGATTCTCAGAGGTGTCCTTTATTAATTCTCCATCTTCTGCAGCAGCGGTATACTCACAAGGAGATGCAGCTCGACGCTGTCGCTTCGATCTAGTTGTAGTAGTTCTCATAGGACAGACAGGTCCTAATTTCCTTTCACTTTTCTGAGTTGGTTTTGAACTCGTCGTTGGTTTCTGTTTCCTCTGCCTACCTCTACTCCGTTTACGCCGTTTACGCGAGTGTGAGCCTGAGCTCTCATCGCTATCATCAGAATTTTCACTTGAATTAGATTGAACATCTTCCCAAGAATTAGGCGAATCGTCAAAAATTGCGTCTTCCTCTTCAACATCATTTGGAATTTTGCCTTCAATAAAGTCTTTCAAGTCATCTGGAATTGGTTTCTCGTTCAGTAAAATCAAGCTAAGAGTTTCGACAGTTTTTCCTAAACCCATTTCATCACATAATATACCTCCACTTGGTAGCGAGGGAATTTCCGGTTTTGCCCAACAAACGTACGCTGTGTATGGATTATAAAAAGCGTCTTTGCTCTCGTAAATTTCGGACGATCCTCCTGGAATAAACTTCGTAAGTTTAATTGGAATGTACATTTTATCTTGAAAAGCTCTGATTAGATCAACACGGTTCAAATGGGTGCTGGAGGAATGAGCAATGCAGTGATCAAGGGCTCCTTCACGGTATAACATCCACTGGACAGCATCCCGCTGATATTCTCTCAAGCTGGGTTTCAAGGCAGCGGGTTGCAGGGAGATGTCAGGTGGAGGAAGTTCTTCTGCCTTATGATACTTCTGAATTTGTCCGTAAAACCATGCTATGTCTTCCTTTTGGTGTGCTTCACTTTCATCGTAAGCTGCAGAAATAATTTATAGGAAAAAATAAAGTTTGTGCTAGCACGTAGATAAGCTGGCACATCATTATTAAAAGTGTGACGTTTTAACTTACGAAGTGGAGGAGTTATGTCCAAAAAGTTCGTGAAAACATCCTGTATGGCAGTGAATTTTAATACTGGAATTTCCTGTAGATTATGTTCTCCCAGAATTGCCGTTTCTAGCAAAATGACATCAAGAATAAAGCATTGTTGATCCATGTCAAAGCGATTGAAGTCCAGCGTGAATACCTTTCGGTTGCCTAAGCCTAAAAAACACATTCAACAGTAAAAAAAACTGTAAAACCAGCACTTGTAATAAAATGAGATTGATCGAGATACATAAAATATCAGGATATTTATAGTGACATCATTCGTAAAACTGTACCTCTTATATTAAGCAAGTCATATGGAACGCCAACTGGATCAAGATAATAAAAATAGTGCTGTGTCACCACGAACAGCAGTTCCCTTTGAGAATCTTTTTTTGTTAATTTTGGTGGCGGTCCTATTCGTTCGTCCATAGCCTCTTGTTGACTCAAAACCCTCCTTGTTTTCATGTGGAGCATAGACGAGCTTGGGTTTGGACTGACGTATAAATGCAATTCAAAAATATCAGGTTGGGCTTCTAATAATTTGGATTTGTTCTCCCAATTCCACGGCGATAATCCACAACGATTAAATTGTACTTGGCCAATTTTATATCCTTCAACTGATGTGCCTGTTTTACTATCTTTTGCTTGCGGTGTACTAACCGGATTCGAAAGGGTGGTTTCATACTTATCAGTGTCTACTTCACCTCCAACTAAAGAACCAGTGGCAGTGTCTTCGGAAGGTAGATCAGCATAAGAGTTTTCTTGAACATTCTGCTCCTGATCCTTAAAATTAATGTGCAGCCGATATTGCAATAGCTTGGAAGTTTTTTTAATGCAGTCTTTGTAAATATCATTTCCATTCCAGTCCTCAGAAATGAACAAGGGACTTAATGGTTTGGGTGGTTTTGGTTTACTAGGAACTTTTCGTTTTGGTGGGGATTTTTTCTTTGAGCCCTTTCGCCTTCGCTTTTTTGTTGCTTTTCGTGGTCTTCTTATTCCTGCAGGAACTCTGGGAACTGGTGATCGTGGGGTTCTTTGTTGCACGGATGACCCTTGGGTTTCGGGCTGAATCATTTCTTCCCAACCCCTAATCCTTTGCATAGCCGATACTGATGCGCGTCGTTGATTTACACGCTGGGCAACTCCAGCTATAATATTAACTGGAAGGGCAAATTCAACAGCCGTTTCCACACCCATTTGTTCATTCCAAGATGGGTCCTCATCGCTGGACTCCTCTTCTAGCAGATCATCAGAGTCAGAAGCGAATTCAAGTTGCTCTTCTCCGTCTGGACCTACACGAACACGAAATCCTTGCACAGGCCCTCTACTCACTTGGTCCTGATTTTGTCCTTCGACATTTTGGACTATTTCATCCCCTGAATCATCGCTGACGACAATATCTTGTATACTTTCGTCATCTTCTGAAGTATGACCTGCCATTCTATTTTCCATAACATCATCATTCAATCTATTTGGTTCTTCAAGGATTGGTAAACTTTCATCTTCATTTTCGGAAAGTGAGCCATAATCTTCATTGTTTATTGCATTTGAAACGTCATCAACTATAACTGGCGTACTGGCACCGCGCACACGGGCTATTTCGTTAGGCCCATAATTGTTCTCATAATCTACATCAAAATCACTGTTTGAATCCCCGGAATCTTCATCTTCAGATGAAATCATTCTGTAACAGTCTAAAAATTGGATTATACTAGTATGGAAAAAGTTTCGTTAGTCATCCCCGGCTCCAGTCCTGTAGTAGCAAACAAAAAAATACAACTTCATTATATGACTTATACAAAAAATACTCACAGTTTTTTCCAACAATCGATCGTGAGTTTGGAAATTACAACAATACAAACTTTTGTTGTCAGTTGTCATATTTTTTATAACGCGAGTGCATTTTTTGTTTTTCATCATTTGTGCCCAACTTGAAAAAACCAAACAAGCTTGATAAGAAACAATTTTCAACAATGAAAACACTTACAAAAGCCTCAAAAATTTGAAGAAGAAAGTTTCTTGTCCAAGCGCAGAATCGGCTGTCTCCCTCAGATCTCAATCATCGACTGAAACTGAAAACGTCAGAATACGAAGAACGACATCACACAACAAACTAGGTAGGGCTATAGTCTATAGACGCTGATTCCAGCCACTATAAATTCGAGTAATTCCACATACACGCTGCTAGTGCTAGATTCTTACACACACATCATGTACTTACATAATATGTGCTCTACCAGATGATGATTTGTCGATGATGATATGATACATACGATCAACAAAATGCACAATGCTTGCAAATGTATAACGAAGCAAATATACTGTGCTTTTGTGTACGCTAAAATACAGGTAAATCCTCCACAGCAATTGAAGTAGACTCCGAGGAATACCATCTTCAATTTCACTCCATGCCAAGACATAGACACTTTGCCGCAAAATACAATCATCGAGAC
>JAHZNA010004297.1:0-11779 GCA_027743935.1 Sinodicranocentrus sp. ZH6
ACAGATGCACAAAGCCAGTCAGCTGCTTCCCATTCAAATAATAGGAATTGGTACATCCAATCATTCTCTCCAATTCTCTCAATGCACCAATCACTCTCATGTGGAGAGATCTGATTGGATGTACCAATTCCCATTATTTGAATGGGAAGCAACCGGCTGACTTTGTGCATCTGTATGTAAATTTAATGTGATTAATTTAATGAATATGTATAACGCTTCGAATACATTTGACGAAAATATCTGGCGCTGTATCTGTTTTCTCACGTTTATGAACTAAAAACTAAATTCTCTATTTTACTTTAACTTGTTAGGCGACGGCTTAGTAGCTGCCAGACATTTAAAGTTGTTTGGATTCCAGAATGTTTCTGTATTACTTAATCGAAAACCCATCAAGGAGTTTTTTCTTAATTTAATTCATCAAGCGGAGTCGAACGACGTCGATGTCTCTTATGACTGGGAGCCTTATCGGTGAATATTGAATGCTCATAGAATATACATATTTGCGTTTATTTTTAATTGTTGAAAGATATGACAGAAGTGTTCTAAATATTTTAACTTTGCATGGCGGAATAACTGAAGGCAAGATCAATCCTTGGGCCTTGTAATTGACGCACTGTTTGGATTTAGCTTTAAACCTCCCGTGCGGCCAGATTTTCAACCTTTAATGAACATCTTGGTTTCATCTTCAACTCGGTCAATTCCAGTAGTCGCAGTCGATATTCCAAGTGGCTGGGATGTTGAAAAAGGACCACCTTCAGATAATTCAATTCATTTTATGTATTAAATTTACCACCTTATCCGGGAACTGATTGTGTTATGCGCCTTAAGTAAATTCCATCCATAACTGTATTTTAAGTACACAGAATATTAAAAAATGCCTTATTCACCCCACTTGACAGATAGATGTTGGATGTAACGTAAAATGTAACAGTATTTTTGTCATTTATTCCGTAAAATATTTAATGATTATTAGCTACAATTATATTATCAGTCAATCATTATAAATAAAATGGACATAATACATCTTTTGCAATCGGGTAATCCGGTAATCAAATCAAGTCATAACATTATTTTGAGGGATAATTGACATTATATATAACTTGCGGAAAACTATCCTTTGCTACCGATCAAAATGATAAATAATAACATTACCCTGCTTTTCATACTGGAAATTCGAGTCACCAGTGTAATCATACAAAGTGTTCACCACTTTGGTTTCGAGTTTAGATAAATTTTTATGACCGTCGCCCGAGTCAACTTCTTCTGCGTCTTGACATGGGAGTCGTAAATACATGAGTCTGGCACAAGAGCTCATCTTTTTATCTATAGTACTAAGGAACAGATCTTGATTTAAATTAGGGACATCCCATAAGTTGGGAATAAACCCCATATCTAACCTAGAAAGAGGGATGCCATTTTCTGTGCAACGTCGAAGAATTCGCAGCAAGCTGAAAAAATAAAATCAGTAGTCATATTAGATATTTTAAACACGTCTTGTTTTGCTGTTTGATAACTAAGTTTAAATTAGCCAATGAAGACCCTAGCTCTGGTAAGTTATAATCTCCGTATAATTTTTTAAGCTTTTCGTTCAGACAGAAAAACGTAAAACCTGAAATCTGTGAATTAATTAATGTCTGACCATTAAGAAGTCACAATAAAAAACTATAAAAACTTGGAACAAAATTCTTAAGGGCTTATGGAACTAACGTAGAGGTCCAATTTTAAATTACATTTCCTCTCACTCCATAATATAATATTACTTATTCATGTTCCGATACACCGATAGGGAACTAGGGAAGAGAAATTTATCATATCCAAAGCCATTTCGTATTTTGGCTTCAGTATTAAGACATAGAATTTGAATTGTTTGAGGACGCCAGGAACTAGGGCCATTCGTATCGATTATTCTATTTAAATCGGTATCGGTATACATGGAGAGAACATAACTGTAGCTGATTGGAAACCAAATAATTGTACCTGTTCACCGTTAATTTACTGTTGCAAGCAAGCTCTACATTCTCCAGCCTAACAAGACGATCAAAGTTTCTATAAATCAGAAAAATGTCAATTAATAGGTTAGTTGAGATGCAGTGCGTAGAGAATTAATTAATTTCATTATAAATCTTACTCCGTCAACCTCTCCATCGATCTGTCATTTAAATAGCAGTCGTTTAACTGTAGCGATTTCAGATTACAACAATCTTCGTTTTGTGACAGGAATACAGATAAAGCATTCGCTATTGTGTCCTCAGTAGTACCGTCATTCGAATGATTTGGTACACATGTAGCCGAACAATTCAAGGTGCGAAGTTTCCGAGCAGGGAGACACTGTAGGAGTTTTTCTAGCCCAATGTCTCTCCAATTATTGTAGCTAACATCCATGTCTTCTAGACGAGAATCTAAAATATCATGTTATTACATAAAAATACCTGCATAACAGGGGGACTGTCTGGTTGATTGTACGAAACTTACTACTAAGAGCCTTAGTGAGCTCATTTTTACTCCAGAGAAATAATTTTTCAGTGAAACAACAATCTGCCATTTCTAGTCGCTTCAATGCAGTAAGTGCATTTATAACCGCAGCCAGGCAATTGCCAATGGAATTACCTAAAGGGTTATGACTAAAGATGAAGCTACTTAAGCCGGTGGGCTAAAAATAATAAATTCAAATTATTAAAACTGAAAGTTTTGACTTTGCGTTAGTTTGTAATCCATAAGTCAACAGATCTTACAGCGTTGTAAAAAGTAGACAGCGAATCGGGTTGTGGAGTCTTAACAAAAGTTTTAGTCAATGCCGAAAATCCATTTTTCGTTATACCATTGGAGCTAATGTTAAGCTCGGTAAGTCCAGGAAGAGTATGAAGTACTTTGCAAAGCTCCTTGAAATTAAAATTTACAAAAAAACTCAATGAATGTATAGTGGTTTCACACCATGTTTCTGTCTGTAAAGTAACAAAACTCACGAAGAGACCATTGTCAAATAATGAACAGCCAGATAAAATGAGAATGCACAAAGAAGTCTGTCGCTGCAGAGCAGTCATGAGAAGATTCGATGCTTTTCCCCGCAGGCTGATATTAGTTAGATCAAGTACGTTAGATGACTGACATAAGTTTAGGCTGGATTTCACGTCGGAATCAAGAGCTACAAACCATACATTAATAAGTAAACCACCGAACCGAAACGAACGTTTAACTAATGTAAGTAAACTCACGAAATCTTGCTTCAGTGCAGGCTGAGCAGTAACGCTCTATTAAAGGTGGCAGATCAAAACCACTAACGTTTCCTATTAGTTCCCGTTCATTAGTTTCAAGAACTAAATCAATTGTATCAGTTCCAGTCATTGTCGCTCCGTCTTTCGTTTGCAAAGTTAATATTGGTTTTACACCGTATGCTCTACAAAGAAATATTATTTTTTTTACAATTAAACAGATTTAAAAATCGAAATAAATTAAATTTCATTCGTGGTAATGCTACTGAGCTTTCAAAGTAAGTAGCTTGAGATTTTAAATAAGTATTACCTTAAATAACGGGTAGAACATTCATTAGCAAGCCAGTCAATGCTTTCCTTTTTATGGTGTTCATCTACTGGAACGAGTAGGACTTGATCTAGTATCTTAATTTTAAGCCTCAAAACTTCCTTGTTTGATGCTGTATTTGTGGAATTATAGCTTTTGGAAAGAGTGGCCGACGAGTCTGTTCTTTGTAATGAAATCGAAGTTACCTTTTCTGGGGAGCTGCTATTATCATCAATAAAATCATAACGTCTAGATGTTTTATTAATGGTCTTGAATGGTAACCGACTTTGCGTTGTTCGCCGTTCATGTTTTGTATTTCTAGTATTCCGTCCACTGTTTTTGAAATTTGATGCAACGTCCGATAACTTTTGTCTTCGCCTAACACTTCTTGATATACTAGGTAGTATTTGTATTTCATCGTCATCGGACAATCCTTCACATGGTACATACAGGTTTTTATTTCTAATTGATTGAATCGGGCTACTACTTGGTTCACTCCGATCGTCATCATCGTTTACGACCTTGATGTCACGGGTTTCTCCAATTTCCACAGCGGAATCCATAGGTCTTTGGCTTGGTAAGAAATCATAGCTACTCAATGGCAAATCCAATTCTTCGTCCATACGCGGATACAGTTCATCATTTTCCTGATTCAACATCGGAGAGCAGTCACCGTTGGAAGATTCATTCGAAGATGCCGAGGATGGCTCATTTGAGTGTACACTCATTAATTCTAAATCGCACTGAAAGCTGTTGCTGCTCTTGTTTCCATCTTTACATCTGCCAGTTTTTCTGCGTGTACTTCTATTTAGTGAATCATTTATATCGTCCCGTTTCCTTTTCGACTTTGACACATTAGCATTACTTTGAGCCATTGAATTTCCACCAATAGTATCATCAGGTAAAAGCCAATCCTCGTGTACATCTAATTCAGCAGGTATTAAAGCCCCTCTTGGGCCAGGGGACATCGCACGCGTTCTACATTTTGAATCGACATCCTTTCTCCTCACTTGTTTCATAGTACTTTCATATAATTTGCGTCCATCACCTTCATGATCTAGATCGAAACTATCAGTTGATATTATCACAGGAATAGGACATCCGACATCTTGAGTTTTCGAGACCAGCATAGATAGTTTAGGACTGCAACTTCTTTTACTAACTCTTTTCTTTGCTTTTCGTTCATCTTCTTTCCCATAGGCCTTACCGGCTTTAAACAAAAAATAAACAAAGTCGGGAAATCAATTATTATTTGACCGGTGAAGGGAATGGAATACTGAATACTACCAACAAACAGAAACAGTTGTTTCAGTTTGAAATTCAACATTTTTAAAAAATACCTTTAGCCATTAGCTGTTTTAACATCTTTTTAACTTCCTCGAATAATGCTAATTCCTGTTCATCACAATTTAAGGCAGCCTCAGACCCCTTCCATCCCATCAGTGAATCAATCGGATACTTTCCCTATAAATCCATTGATGTTCGTTCCATCAGTAATCAATATGTAATTGTATTTTACCACTAACAACTAAATACGTGAAAATTTGAAATCTGCAATGCCCAGACTTAAAATCTATGCTAGAATACCTCAACATCGCGCGCCAAGACGTTAGCTCCATATTTAAGAAGTACTTTTATTACATCAGAGTGACAATTACAAGCTGCATCATGTAATGGAGTTACTTTTTCAGCCAATGCACCTCCGGCATCATTAACTTCAGCTCCATGCTTCAGGAGTTCCTCAACAACCTCTGCATGCCCGAAATTGCACGCTTCGTGGAGTGATGTCCATCCAGCATTATCCCTAATTGTCACAGGGTGTCCCTAACAATCGCAAATTAAATTTTTAAATACATAATTGAATTACGAAAACTTCATACATGCATTCTTCTGACTTCTGGTACATATAAAAAATCGCAAAGAACCGATATAATGCGCAGAAGTAATAAAATAACCTAATAACAACGCAATACCTTACCTACTATCTTTGTGATCAATAGTGAGATAAGCAGGTAATTTTTAATCTAAAATGATTTATTTACTTGTCGTATTAAACGCCGGACAGCCTTTAAATCTCCTTTCTTAGCAGCTATGTGGAGCTGAGATTCACCAGCTTCATTAACCCGCATACTGAAACGTTTTCTTCTTCTGGAACCCGCTTCGTCGTCCATTTCATCATCTGAGTCGTCCTCATCTGTAATATACACCATTCTTATATTAGTATCGCAATAAGCCATTTTATCAATAAAAGCATACCTTCACTCACTAACCAGATAAATTATCTAAATCAACATCACTTTCAGTTTCCAATAAATCCTGTGAATCAGGTTCCAAATCCTCGACATCTTGTAAGTTATTCTCTTGGGTAATTTTCTTCGCCATATCCAAGTGTTTTTCTGAACAACAAAATAGTATGTACAAAAATCTGCCTGATACGATGTAGATTAGCATAGCAGTAGAAAATCTGTATTGCCCAGCCTAACACATTTTACTTACGAGATTCATCAGATCTGCCAATACTTTTCAAATACACTCCGTAATTACTAAGCGCTGTTACCACACGATTTAAGTTTTGCGTCACTTTTGCAATTTCAACGGCAGTTATGTGTGCATTGATTACTTCTTCGTGAGATTTGTTGAGTTTTTCCAATATTACAGTTATATTTGTTTGTGTTTTAAATTCCTAGATTGGCAAATAAGAGACTTGTCAGTTTTTAACCTACCCTGTTATCAGATCAGTGACGTCAATTCTAAAGCCACATTCGCGTCGTAGCATCAATGCTGGGTTGAGCATTCATTCATTCATGGCATATTCATACTCGAATTGTGTCTATTCTATTCTTCCAATGTTCCAATTATACAAAAGTAAAGCTTTACCTCAACGGGATTCCCTTTGTTCAAAGCTAGCTCTTTAACATAGTATTTGTAAGCATTGTTATAGTCCTTTAAGTCACTGTAGCTTTCAGCAATGGAAAAATACAACCTTGACACCTTGTTTTCAGTAATACCGCTGATTTCTGCAAACTTAAATGCCACATCTCATTACATTACAACAAGAAGTTTCACTGAGATAGACTTCAGATTATTATTAACTAGCAATATCCTCCTAGACTGACACAGAAAAAACAATTTAATCCCGATATTCAGTCTGTCGTCTGCAATAAAAATATACTCCATTGTCTTCATTCCTGAATACGTATGACGTACACATACCTCGCAACACAGCTTGTAATGGTTTATCGCAGCTTGGTAGTTCATTATTGTGGTATAGTTATCAGCTAAAATTTCATGGAGCTTCAGCAGCTTAGCTTGATCTTCTCCGTCAGTTACGAATATATTGTCTTGGGTTCTACAAATCCGAACCGCTGCAAATCACAATTTAAACTTATTAACAATAATTATAATAATACATATAAAATCATCAATAGTCATCGTTAAAAGAAATAGCAAAAAATAATCCACGTCAGCTAATCGAATCGAATTCACCTACCTGCAATAAGAAGAGGATCCACTTCATTTAAATAGCATTTAAGTGCTTCTTTCTTTTTGATTTTAGCCCGACCTTTCTTCAAAATTTTTTTTGCATTCTCAATTTCATCCATTTGACACAGAGCCTTTAAAGCGTATGTGTAAAACTATTTATTAGACCTATTCAGACTTTTATTTATTCGTTTCTAGAATCTACATGCATACCTTGGCTTCCAGCAATTTAGATTCAATCTCCAGTCCTTGGTTCCCAAGAACTTTCGCGGCTTTTGAAGCCTTTTTAGCCGCCTCTAATGCATCTTTAGGTTTACCGGTTTTTAGATAGATTCCACATAATATGGAGTAACATGGTGCGAGATTTTCATGAAACAAATACTTGCTTCCGATATCTGTCGCCTGCAGATCAAATTCAAAATTAGTCACCCGGTAAGGCTGAGCTAATATTAACACGTGAATTGCTAAGTTTTATTTTTAACCATTTTACCTTCCTTATCCATGCTGAAGCATCATCGAGCTTTTCTTTCAATTCTAACGTTAGCCCAAGGTTCTGACAATTATTACATTTCATTAGCATCAGTTCTTTTTCGTCACTTATCTGGGACTTCAACCTTTAAAAGATAAATCAATCCCACAACATAAAACATACTATGTTCAATGTTGATAATGTGCAGTCGACGTGATTATTTTTGAAATCTAAAAAGGGCCGTGTTAGACCATCAGATTTGTAAATATGTAATTCGTGCATATTGGCATTACTGATCTTCGTTAAGTAGCATATAGGCGGTCCTAAAAGTACTTTCGGCTTTGTCTAAAGCAGCTCTTATAAATGAATCATCAGTCTCTTCGTTTTCATTTGATGAATCCTTATCCGCCATGGAAAGATAAGCTCTTCCTAAAGTTATGTACGCACGTTGTTCTTCCACGAAATTTCCAACCTCCTTTGCGATTTCTATATGCATGGCAAAAAAATCATAAAATGTAAACAAAAACAATGTAATGCTAATAGAATTTCTACCATGACAGGACAGGTACGTCAACCCATTCAATCAGTATTGCAGCGAAGTATTATACAGCAGCCACCACGTTACTACACTAATAGGAGCACAGCTACATTTAGCATTTGAAATTGAAAGTCGATATTATAATATAATTACACTATCACAATCACTATTAGTCAAGCAACTATACTTCCATATCTAAACCCATATTGTTTATTTCGATTTCAACTTAAATTGCGCAAATAGTAAATGGATTTGTTCAAATATGCTTAATATCTTACTCAAATATTCTCGAATATACTGAATAGCTTTAGTTTCTTCCTTCATTTCCGTAAGGACTTCTCCCATGTTACGATAGCCAATTCCAAGGCCCATTCTATCCTTTTTGTTGTATGCTTTGCAAACATTGACTTCCTCCTGTCTCAAGTTTGAAGTTTTTAAACAATATATGAATTTTAGTCTTCTCAGCATTAATTGGTGGATGGTGGACTACTATTAGATTGATTTTTTAAACTGTACTATGTTTTTACCTTGTGGTGCTCCAATGCTTCGTCGTAATTGCCAAGCAGTCTATGCTGGTTCCCGAGCTGGTTGTGCAAATTTGCTAACTCTTTAAAATCTCCTTTGCTCCGGGCAGTTCTAGATCGTTTTAGGAGGTCTAAAATCCAAAGCAATCGAAATATAAATAAATAAATGAATATTTCCTGTCCGGTTCACTTACATCTTCTAACGTTTAATTCACAGAACACTTCAATTAATACTATTAATAAAGTCAACTTACCGTCTATCCCTGCTACTTCAGACGCCTTTGCTTTGCGTTTATTGCTCATGATAATATCTCGACAATCCCACCCCTCAAACCAGAATTGCAATGTTTAGAATTTACTAGTAACATACAGTCAACAGTTGACAGCAGCTAAAATTAAGAGTAAACTTTTCTTACAGACTGGATTAACGTTGACTCATAAATCTAAAGATGTATATGATTGATTTGTTGATCAGATCAGTGGACTGACAGCTCAGAAATGCTTGAAAGAGTGTACTACACTACGACTGAAAAATCAATCTACCGATGAGAAAAACCACTGCACTACTTACTCGTTTATTTATTTTAAAATTTAGTCGAAGTAAAGGATGGATTTGAAACGTTAAAAAAATTCTTCATCATTGGACTCATCAACTCAATCTTTTTTCCATCCTGAATAACTTTCCACTTGTGGTGTCACTACGCGCCTTCAATTTCCGCCAAGGAAGTGTAAACACACTCATGTACAATGTTCACTGTGCTGCAGTAGTGGTGAACTGGCGAAGTAAGTAAGTACATACTGATACACAGTCTTTGTTCGTTCATGTTCTGTCTCTTCATTTTCATAATACATGGATGGATGATGGAGGAATGTCTACTTGTGTGCAACGAGCGACTCACGTGACGTCACAACTTGTCAATAAAAACAAACTGATAATTTCGAGTACTGTTAATTGGGTGAAAGGTCGCCAGCAGTAGCATAATTATATCAAAGTGCATAATGTATTAGTACTAGGTACTAGTCACATTCCAAATTCAGATATAATACTTAGTTCAGTTGTAGGGTAACGTTAGGTTCAGTTAGAATTGGAATATGACGAGTAAAATACTGATGCTGATGACTGATGACTGAAGTTGGAAGTAGGGAACTTCAGGTTAGGAATTTAAAGTGGAAATGTCAGTGACGGGAAGTGATGTTAAGTTGGGATTCGCATTTTATGGGAATGTGTGAAGAATGAGATTTACAATATTTCAACAAAGTTAACAGCACCACCGTCAAGTGAGCCAACAACCAACGTCAAATCTTACTATTCTGTTCTGCGAAAGGTATGAAGTTGGAAGTTTAAATTCAGAAATGAATTTAATTTTAATTTTGGTATTCAGCAGAAATCTTATGGATAACGCATAGCGTGAACGCCTTTACGAGGTATGTACATTGTTTTGACTTTTTAAACCATGTTCGTGTTTTACATTACATGCATCATATTATCATCATTTTAATTTGTTGATTCTAAATAACACATTTAAGCGATGTTGGATGTAGGGGTAGGGTAGGGTCAGGGGTCGTCGCCGTCGGTAATCCCAATCTTAAAAAACTTCCAAGCAAGCAAAATACAGGCAAAGGCAATAAAAAACTCACAGATTGTTGGCTACTTACACAATTGAAGCATTTTTATGTGAATGGTGAATGGTGAATAATATCGAATATAAGTTCAAAGTTGTAAGTATATTTGTCTAATATTATTTATTATTAATTATGGAATTATTGTCCATTATACACATGAATTAGGAGTATACTTTTACTTTTAATTAAAGGTATAAAAGGTTAATTTATAAAAACCGTACCGATTTCTAAATTTACACATACATCATCGTCGTCATAATTAAAATTTAACTAAACCTGAATGTACATATTGTCTTGTCTAAGGATGAAGATAAAGGTAGGGGCGGATCTTCGAAATCAATATACAATCCATAATCTTACTTAGAGTCAATTAGTAACAACGTTATACTTATCAAGGAGCTTTGCTCTTGATGAAATTGATACTTTCGTCATTAGTAGGTCTATTGGTTGGTCGGTCGGTCAGTGATGATACCGTTCAACTGTTTAAAAATTTGTTTTCACCAATCGACATATAGAATAGGTATGGAAATTCCCTGCGGACGAAAAGGTAAGATTCTGCGGATAAAGGTACTTGCAGACGAATTTTTTCGTCCTCCGGAACTACTCTGACAAAAATTTGAGGAACTTCTTGCGGACGAAATAAAATTGTACAAAATGGTTGACCATCCAACATTATAACTAGATGTTTTTGCAGAGTATAGGATATGCATGGCATTTTCTCAGCATGAATAATTAGATTCGAGATGTTTCAAGAATTTGCATACATATGGACATATCCATGGACAGACACACACAACATTATTAAAGAGTATCTCACGATACTAATAAAGAATTTAAACTAAAAATTACTCGCAATTTGCTGAGCGTGTCTCAGTATTCAAAGTAGAATATAGAATCGTGCTGGCGGGGGTGCAACTATCAGATGTAGGGAGCATAAGTTTGGGCCCTTGAAAAGTACAGGGCCCTTATCTTGCAGGGAGCATGGTGGGCCCTCTTCTTGGTGGGCCCACAGAACTTGGGACCCTAGCTTGCATCGGCCAATATGAGCGTGCTTGAGATCCGGGCAGTTCGTTTGGTACCCTTAATTCTTATAAGGAGCGTACGTTTTTTAAAAATACAAATGGCATCAAATGAAAGCTAAAAAGGTCAGGCGTTCCGACGTGCATTTACTTTTACAAAAAATTGCCTCTAATTAATTTTAAAATTTTATGTAGTTTTTTGTAATATGTGTATGGCAGATTTCGTAGTTCTCCGAGGCGAATATTTTACATGCAGTTTCACCTAATGCGGTGATAGATTTCGTAACAGCAATGGAATGCCACTGCCAGGTTCTGTATGCACATTGGTTTTCTTTCCTTCATACACACTTCTTTCGTATACCTCCTCAAACGTCAATTCGGTTACACATTTGCATACAGTGTATAAATCAGATCATGTGCTGAACTGAAGTCATCCATTAGGTAGTGTAGCTAATAATGTTGTTGCACACATTCTGAATGAATAAATACGGACTAAATGACATCACGAAAACTGGACTTAATAAATAAACTAGCATTAAGTAAATGATCGATAAGACAGGAGTTGATAAGGTAATTCAGCTAATATGCTCCAGTTAAAAAGTTAAAAAGC